>VZTG01004626.1:1306127-1350441 GCA_013397845.1 Melanocharis versteri
TTTTTTTGGAATGGCCTTGCATACTGCTGTTCATGTCCTCTTCAGCCTGCCTTCAGTAAGAGCAGAAGTCTTGTCCTGGCTGCTGTTGAACTACTTCACCAAAACTCTAAGTCTGACACTTTCCTCTTGAATTTACAGATTATTATTATTATGTACTCAGCTGATGAATATAGTTTTCTGTAGTAATTGATTTATCTGACAAATTTGTTGGCCACTTCATCATGGGGCGTTTGGAAGTGAGACATCTGAAATCAAGTCTCTGTATGCAAGGACCCAGAATATTTCTATGTGTGCTAGGTATATCAGTTCCCATTCTGGTGCTTGCTTTCACATTTTCCTCCCACCTGAAATCAGATTTTAATCAAACATAAATCAGCAAAAATTTTGGGTGATGAATCTCTTGTTCGTGGATTAAGTGGAAGCAACAAAATTCCCTGTTTCATGATCCCTTTTTTGTATCTCTCAGTGCTTCCACATTCCTGAGCAGAATTTATGGACATCACTGTGGTTTGGTCTCTCAACTGGAGAATGCAGAACCAGAATTTCCATTTGTAATATTGGCAGCTGAGGATCAAAGTAAAACAATTTTTTTTGGTTGGGTTTGCTTTGAATTTCTTATTCTTTGCCATTCTGAGATCAGGTTTGTACTCTGCTTAAGGCAACATGAATTCAAAGTGTAAGACAGGCAACTAGGATACAGCATAGCACGTTCTAGATAAACTTACAACAGAAATACCTCTGGCAGATGTAGAAGTGAAGCTCTGTCAACTCAGATAGAAGCACGACTGAGTGAAATGGAAGAGAACATATGTGATTTGACAGTACTAAAAATCCTAAAGGTTTTTTAGTCTGTGGCGTCAACTTGATTTTTTTCTTCATCATCATTTTCTTTGTTAAGAAGAAATATTTGGATTTTTTTTGTTTGTGCTTTTGTTTTGTGTTTGTTTTGGTTTTTTTTGGTTTTTTTTGAGTTTGGTTTTGTTTTGTTTTTTGTTATATAATTCTTGTTTCCAAAAGGTTTTTAGATCATGAGAGCAGAACACCATCTCTCATTTTTGGTAGGAAAGGGTCACAGTAAAATCATGATTTTTATGTTTACACAACAATAGTGAGAACAAATTCTGAGCATATTTTGTTTTTCACCAGAGTATCACTAGACTAATGAAAGACTCAGTAGTAAGGCAATAATGTGACAGAATAAGAAAGTCTGTACCTTGGATGTATTTCTCCGATTGCCTTCAGTATGTCTAGGATCTCCATCAGAGTAAATTATCAGCCAGATCTGACAGCTCCCAGGTCTCAAGCAAGTCACGGAGTTGAGACATGTTTGACCTTGACTAATCTCATCCTGTGCTAATAACAGAATAGAATTCAAACATTCATAGAAAACTTCTCTGGGGATTTTTTGTTTGTTTTATTCCTCTTTCTAAAGAACTTCCAGATAAATCTTCCAAACCTACTGTAATTTTTGTATGTGCTTTAAGAATACTGACCTTCACAGAAATATTTGGCACTGAAGAGGGTTTGAGTCTGCAGCTGTCGCTAAGAGTTCTTTAGACTGTGGTGCAATTAAACAAGAGCAATATTCATGCCTATGATCACTGAAGTCCATATATACCAGCTTACTCACCCATTAGAGACAACGTGTATAGTGACTGCTGTTTTTATCATTGTTAATCATGTATTTGATTTACCACAATCAATTTTGTTCACTACCATAACATGTTATGTATAGAGCTAGTATTTAATAAATTAGGTTAGTCAGGACATCTTATGTAAGAGATCAACTTCTGAATCTTTGTTTATTTTTGCATTTTGCTGTGATAAATAATACTCTGAAGACGATCAGTGTGCAATTGGTAGAAGATGCATTTATCACTTAACTACCTGGATTCTTGTTCCTCTTTTAAAATGGACAGTTCTCAGCTCAGAATGTCTCTCTACACTCCTTTATGATACAGAATCCCAGATGATCAAAACATGACTGATTGGCTTGCTGCTCTGATGACCTAATTGATAGCATAAAAGGAGGAAAACAGAGTATGTGGTCGTATCCTTAGAATTTATTTTCAGTTTTTCTGCTTCATAGAAATCTATGTTCAAATGTCTCAAGAGAGGTTTTGCTGAGAAATGAGGAGGTTGGGGAGGAACTTGGGTAACAGCCAGTTTATTTAATGATCAGCTAACTTTGAAATTCAGTCTTCGATCAGGCTTTCATTTAAATAATGATAATTAAAAGGCATAAAATTGAGAATTAGTAGTATGCCTGAAAAAATAAAAAACTTGTTTCAATCTAAGCTTTAAAAATTTAGTTTAGCTTGTTTTATATTTGTCAGCTGCTGCACGCAACAGTCAGCTGCCCCCCTTCCCAAATCAGTATTGCTAAAACGATATTTCTTATTTGATTAAATTACAAGAAACCCCTATTTTCCTCTCACAGAGAAATTTTCCAGTTTAATTTTGTTAAATTCCATCTGAAGTATTCTGGATGATAGTTCTAGGTAGCTAAAGGTCAGTTCCCTTTCTAGACAACGATGCTACAGTGTCAAAAAACAGTGGCAGGGACTATGCAGTTATCTGAGTTGCTTTACTGTACAAGAATCTCAGAAGTATCATTTCATGACTGGAGAGATACAGATATACTTGTAAAGTTTCTTCCTGGTAGCAACAGTGATAAATTATCTCCAGAAACAGATATTACATCTAAATGGCACTTGAACTGTAACTCCCTTGAACTATTTAGTCCTTTTTTTCCTGCGCTCTGATTTCATTGTGGGTTTTTTTTTTTTTCCTTCTAAGCTTTCCTCTTGGGTCAGGTAGCTCAGTAGTCTCATTCTGTCAGCGGTCAGTCAGGAAAAATTGTATGAATCTGGATCCTACTAAACCCAAACTTCTCTCAATACCAATCACTTGCTTCAGTACTTAATTATTATTATGTCTGAAAAGGTCTTGTTTTATTATTTGGAAAAAAATACTAAATCTTGTCTCAACCTGTTATATGTAACTCACAGCTATATTAATGGCTTGATGCATACCTTCTAGCATAAAATATTTGTTCCTGGAAGTTCACTTGTAAGCTGCTTATCTGATAGGTGGCTGCATGAGGAAAACAAAACATTGTTAACCTGCTCAACTCCATGAATCTGACTTAGTCTCCTTAGGCTCTCTCTAGACTCATAAACAATAAGGTCCTCAAAAGATGACTCACTGATGGATCACAACTTAGATTTTCTGAACTACATTTGCAGAAACCCACTATTCTTACTTATAAAGGCTCCAGGATATGGTGGTAGCCTTTAATTTGTGAGAATATTTGTGTGAGTCACCTGTGTAATGTAATAAATTGAACTAAATTCAGACTGAGAAAGCCAGAGAGGCAAAGAGATAGAAGTGGAGAGGAAGTTAATAATACATACTATAATAGATAGATTGTTCTTTGTATTTTTCAGATGGAAACCACTTTTTTTTTGTGGGGTAGGGTGGGTTTTTGTTGAGTGCTTTTTAATTGTGATAGTATTTGTGAAGTTAAAATTTCAGAACTGATTTATAACAGAAACTACTCTTCAATAAAATTGAAAATCTTACTTTTTTCCCCAGAAGAATATTTTACTTTCTATAAAGCTAGATTTCTGCTAGCTTTTTCTTTTTTTTTTAAAAAAAATCATTAGAAACACAAATTTTTAAGGTCTAGTAACATGTAGTTTCAAAACTTATTTGAACTGTCAGTCTCTGTAAGAGTTCGTAGATCAAGATGATCTTTGCTGGTCTTCCTAAGTATTGTAGCTCCCTTAAGAGGAGAAAATAATTTCCTCAGCAACTTTCTGCGTGACATCTATAAGAGGACCAGCCCATTGGGTGGTACAAATAACAAGCAAAACTGTCCTAACTATACAGTGGCTTAATATGGAGAAAGTAATATTTGATGTTGAAAAGCTTAAAATCAAAACAATCCTAACTGTTCAAAGAATGAATGATACATTTGAACCTTGCCTGTTCTTTAAATCTGCAAGTTAAAAATAAATATCCTAACTGGAATTTTCTCTCTTATAAAAATACACTCAAAATTTGTGCTTACCTGTCTCACTCAAAATCAGAATTTTGAAAAAATGTACTTTTTTAAATGTCAGAAATTGCTGTTGCTCATAGATTCAGTTTTTTGGTTTTTTCACTTCCAATACAAGCCTAAGGCCTTCTGCATTGATTGCTGTTGCTCTGAACATCTGGAATTTCTCAGCTCCTGTTGTTTAATGGGCAGTAGGTATATGTGAAGGCAGGAAAACTAAAGGTCCTCCCAATTTCTTATATCAGTCCATTGAAATAGTTTTGCTTAATCTATTTTTGGTACAGCTGTCTTACACTGCAGGATTGTTTTTTTAATTAGTTTTAGTATTCACAGCTACTCCTTATATTCCTTCAAATCTTTCTCTGTACTTGATGTTTTTAGTATTATCAAAACCTTTGGGTCAAGATGACCGCACAAATCTTTTCATACCTAATTTCAGTGAAGTTCCATCCGTATTGCTTTTCTTTACTCTGTGGGTTGTTGTTTTTTTCCTGTTTTCCCTCCTTTGGCCATATTGGCTTTTTAAACTCCTCATTTTATTGCTGTGTGTTATGCATTCCACATCCTTTGGGCACACTTTAATCTCATTATACACATTTCAGTTTCTCTCTGCCATTTTATTACACTCGATTTCACTCAACCTGCTGAATTTTTTCCCCTAAACTCTGTTATTCTGAAATCCGGTATCTTCATTTCCCCCCTTTGGCTTTACTCTAGATGTAATTTTACACTTAACTAGATTAAAATTACAGTGCAAAGCACTTTACTTGTTCTATAAACTTTGTCTCAAGTACTGTCCAGAACTAAAATATTCAGCACAGTAAGAAAAACAGAAAACAAAAACACAAAAAATAGTTACATGACAAATGCATTAACCATTTAAACAGATTTGGAAGTGAGGGAGAGTATATAAAGCACTCCTTGGAACAGCACAAAAGTATGTTCAAGAAACTGGAAAATAAAACCCAAGATGAGCGTATTGATGTAAAAAAAAATACAAAACATACCAAACATAAATCAGGTAAATAATATTAATCAAGTTAACAAGAACAGAGCAATAAGCCAGCTAGCACTGAATGATTTCAATAAGAAAAGAAAGATGTCACTTGTCCTCACTAACCATCACTATGAATAGCTGCTTTCTTCTCTCCCATCACCCACATTGTCAGGTTTTATATAATTATCTGACTGAGAGATGGCCAAATGGGAATTGAAAATTCTGGAGAGGAGTTCCAGGTATTTGAAATTGAAATTAACTTTTGCTTCTATGCATTAATTGGAGATGGAGAAGATTGCTTTTTCATATGTCACACAGATATGACATTAGTCTGATGTGACGTACCTTTATGCACCACTGCTTTTTATATAATCTACCTTTTACAATGGAGTTTATCTAATATGTTCATTTCCTTTCACACTCTGCCACATTATTAACAATTACATTTATACTACTCGTGATGTCTCTTTGCATGCGCTTCTCTTGTTTTCTTAAAAAAAAGAACAAAACTCTTTGACTAGAGCGTGTGAAGTTTTACTAGTGTAGAGTTTGACCATCACAAAAATTCAAGAGAAATGGAGTATTTGGAATCGTTAGAGCTTCCGGAGGAAGAAATCAGTTTATTTTCTTCAAAGAGCAGAAAGGTTATGAAAAATCACAATTTACTTTAACTGTCTTGAGTATTGTATGATTGTGTTTCTTTATAAGAAAAATTAAATGGTAGCAATAAAAGGCTTTTTCCTTTGCTGAAAAACTTTGGTTTTTTTATTGTTTCGAATATCACTTCAAATTCAAATTGTTTGCCATCTATATAGTTCTGTGTATCTTATCTTTGCCATTTCGAGGGATATATTTTTTTTTTTCATCCAAACATTCCTTCTGAGGAAACTCATGTTAGATATTATATAAAATTTCTTTAATATCCTGTTATCTTTTCATATGGTGACCTTCTTTTTCAACGGATGACTATTTCCCTCATCTTTCTTAATGTCAAGTTCTTAATTATCTTGTAACTGTCTGAGAAATGGTGGGATGCTTGCTCTGGTATTTCTTGATTTTTTTTTTTTTTTTTTCCCTGTTAGGAATGTACCAATACCTTATTTGAAATCTTGGCTTTTCCTGGTCCCTTTGTGGCTAATATCCAATCTGTTTATGTCTGGGAGGTAATATTAAGTAACTTTGTAGATAATTGATGGCTATTTAAAGGTTTGAGAATGGAAAACAGTACTGACCCACTTTTTGTGGGGAAAAAAAGGGTGGACTACCATTCTTATTTATCATGTGACCAAATTTTACTATAACATGCAGATACATTTAGATTTATATAGAAACAATTTCCTTGAATAATTAGACTTGAAGTCAAGTTTTGGCTTCAAGCATTTTCCCAGACCAAGCAACATAATTTTTTGGTGTTCTGTCAATATCTGAGGTTATGCAATAGAATTAACATTTTTCTGTGTTAATTATTGTGTTAATTATTGTGTTCCATATAATGAAAAACTTTCATAGAAGTCTTAACTACTGTGCAATATTCCTATTTATGCGTAGAGGAATTTGAGAGGTCTGGAATGAGATAAGCATGTAGCTAGAGTACCTCGTAATCTTCACATCTCCAGCTGGACTTGGGGGGAAGTCAGGTTTTAGGCACAGGGTTTTTGTTTTTTCATTTCTTAACAACCAGCACTTGCAGGGAAACTAATTATATGTTGGTATTATGGCAAGGATCAGTAATATTATTCTAAATCCTTTTTCAAATTGCTCATTTTAAGAAAAAACTTTTGCCTAAGTGGCTGCAAAACTAGAAGGTCTTCAGAAGTGGGAGTTGTGTTTTACTATACTTAATTTGGTTTTGGTGTGAGATAGAATATCTGTAGAGAGGAGTGGATCCTGAAGGAAAATGACTAAGAAAAGTGGGAGGGACTTGAACACCAAAGAAAAGAAAAAAAAAATTAGGCACTCACTACCCTAGAAAATAAAGGTGTGGTTTCGGTTGCTTTGGGGACACTTGACACAGTGGTTGCAGCCTGCTTGGAGTTCAGGGCTTTGTGGTTTTCTCAACCCTAATCCTAAGCAAAACCCTAACCCTAGGCAGAGCAGTAAAATCCGCATTTGTGTGAGACTGATGCCGAGGAGAAAAGTGTGGAGGGAGCAACGTTGCGGCAGCGCCGTGCTCCCCTTAGCATGACTGCAGTTGCCGCGTCCCTGGAGGTCTGGGATTTGTGGGTTTCTGAACCCTAACCATAAGCGTAATCCTAACATTAGGCAGAGAAGTAAAAACAACATTCGGCAAAGACTGATGCCAAGAAGATTGATGAGGAGGGAGTAATGTTGGGGCACTACCAAGAAGGATTTTCTTTCATGAAAGGAAATGAAATATTGAAAACAGAGAAGGAAGTGTCACAAACACTCTGAAAGGGAGACGTGATCAAATAAAATGCAATTGAAATAAAACCAGAAAATTTGGAAGTGGAGTGACTACAACCAAATGGACTGAGATAAAATGAGATGCAGTGAAAAGAATTCAAATTTTTAAAAAAATTTCCCATTGAAAACCCAAAATCAGGGACCAAGGGTAAACAAGGAGAGAGGAGAAGAAATTGACAGAATTAAATGCTAAAAAAACACCGAGAAAATTCCAACAAAAAGTGAAAATAATAACAGTAAATGACATGAAAAGAAGTGCAGAGAAATTGAATAAAGATAGCTGAATTAAACCTCATTGAAATGGCAAGATTTCATTCCCCTATTTCAGGAAAAGGAACGAAATCTTGTGATTTAAATGAGGATTATTTGGGCAAACTTTGGTCCATTTCCCAGAAATTCTTGTCATCACATTCACTTTTATTGTTTTCACCTGGTTTTGGAAAATTCTCATTTTATTTTTAAGCTTTTTGTGTCTTCTAACTCTTATCCTCAATCTTTATTTACATTTCTTCCCTGATTTCAGGATTTTTATTGGAGTAATTTTGGCGAGCACTTTTCCTTTTCACTGCACCACATTTCATAGATGTCCATTTGGTTGTAGTCACTTCATGTCCAAATTGTCTGCTTTGTTTCAATTGCATTTTCTTTTTATCAGATCTCCTCTCCAGAGTGTATTTTAGACTTTGTTCTCTGATTTCAAGATTTCATTTCCTTTCAGGAAAGGGAATGAAATCTTGTGATTTCAATGAGGATTGTTATTGTTTTTTGTGACAAATAGATGCAATTGAATATCTCTTCTAATCTGTTCGTCCATCACCTGGGTCACTCACCTTTTCCCTGTTGGGTGGATAATAGGTTTGGGCTAAGTTGGTCCTGAGGTATCCTAACAAGTCTTGTTCTCACTAATGACCAGAGCATTCAATACACCTGGACCTGCAGCTCTGCAGGGAGCAGGAAGCCAGGTGCTTCCAGCCTGCCCTGCACCAACAGCTCCCACGCTACCCCAGGATGGGCAGCAGAGCGCATATGGGCTGCAGCAGGTATTGGCAGCACTGTTTGCACCTTGTCAGTGCTCTAACCAGACTCATGGATGTTCCTTGGAACTACTCTATTTCTGCTCTCATCATTTAGAGACCAGGTAATCAAGCTGAGCAAAATCTTCAGAGTTTCAGTTTCATTAATTTATATTAAGGCATTTGAATGTGTTTATTTTGTCTCTCATGCAGCCTAATGCTTTCTTTTCTTTCTGACTCTTTTGCACTGAAGTTTTCACAAGGTTTCCAGAGTTGCACTTGCATCTAAGTTGTTTCAGCTCACGTTGAAAGTCGTGAATATGTATGATCCTGCTGTGTTTTAAAATCTTTCCTAGGCGAGAGTGTCTTCAGCAGTTTTGCTGTAGATTTTATGATCGTGTTTTCTCTTCTTTTTCTCGAGTTACTCTAAATACACTATGTAAAATACATGCTTAAATGACAAGTGTGTACAAAAGGGTATGCCATACACAGAAAATGGAACTTCAGCCTCATAGTATGTTTGGATTGTATTTATTAGTATGCTGACTGTTTAGAAGTGGAAAAAAAGAAAGATGTGTGGCAGGCAGAAGGTAATCTGGCCAACAAAACTCTGATACACTGCTTTACAGCTGAGTGTCCTCCTCCTATTTCTTCTGTTTTGTATGAATAAGAATAAAAGGTACAAAAAGCACTGCAAACTTTTAAAATAATGCAACTGAAAAACATATAAAATGAGTAAATAATGTATGGAACTAATATGTGTGGAAAATATAAAATATATACACTCTGCCCTCTATTGGTCTGCTCCTCTCCCCCTCCCCCTTTAGCATCAACACAGACAAGACTTGCAGAACATGGCACTTTCACAGCAGTGTGCTCTAGTTTTTGTGCATTATTTCATCCCTTCTATCATTTTTATCCCTTTGCTCCACCCTAGCCAGTTTTCTCTCTTGTTGACTGCCTGTTTGCTAGCACTTTTCATTTGAGAAATACTTGTGTGTTTTTCAGTGCTGCCATGATATACTTTCATTCAACAAATTCATGTGCTCAGTGAAGAGCTGTGTGATTATCACACTGTGTGGATAGATAAGCTTGTTTCTATTTATTGAATAATGGTAAAAAATGGTAAAAGCTTTATGAAAAATTGGTGAAAGTTCTAAAAGTGAGAAGAAATTTTGAGACTTAGAAAAGAAACTGAGAAATGTTATGGAATGTGAAGGCCATATAGTTTATGTAGAGCGGTATTTCCTTTCCTAGTGAGATAATCAGCTGTGACCTCATTGTGACTAGTCTTAGACTAGTTCTAAACTGGGAGTTACAGTGCAGTTGCCTGCACTGTAATTTTAATAAGCATCACTGATCTCTGAATAATATGTCGATAATTAGATATTAGACACTGATCATTTTCGGAGTTTGCAATGAAAACGATGTGATGTGTAAAAGTAATTCTGTGCGAATGTGTTGAGGTTGGACACCCAGGCAAAATACTGAGACAACTAAGAAATTCTGAGTGTCATGGATGCTATTTCATTGCATTGTGTGCAGACGGATGTCTGGTATGACATTTACTGGACATGTCATTCAATTAGAAATCAATTCCTGTTTGGGAATACAAATTAGAGTTCCTGTGGAAAAAAATTTTATAAGGTCTTTGGATGAATATAAGTGAAAGTGTGGAGCCTGATTGGGGTCAACTGTGGCTACTCTAGGCAGATATTTAAATTCTGGGTTTTACAGACATGGGGGTAACTTATTAATTTAGGGGTTTATTTCCATCAACAGCCTAATCCCTGATTCTTTAAGAAACTAATTTTTCACATCGTCTTTTCTGCAAACATGCATATATACTGTAAAATAGTATGTGTTTTAGATTTAAAACAGGGGCGATTAGGGTAAAGGCTACCAGCTGGATATCTGCTAATTCACTGGGGTAGGCTACAGCCTACATACAGAGCTCCACCTGAAGCTGAATGTGTCAAGTGCTGCTGAGAGAAATTTGAGTCCAGTTCTCTGTCTCAAAAGACAATAGCAAACTTTGTGGCAGTTAGCACACTTCTGGAGAAAAGTCTTTCAGAACAGGTCGTAATAAGTAATGAACTAATAAGCAATAAAATCTGATGCAGATACCTCAAGATTCCCATCCACCCATGTATGTCTGATGGATCAGCAGAGGAGGATGTTAGACTTTTGTAGTCTTCTGTACTCACTCGGATTCAGGTAATCCTCAGGTTTTCTACAAGGACTTGGATAACTTCAGTAGGAAGGAATGAATGTGTTACTGCATATTAGTGGCTATTGTAGTTAAGGAAGCTTTCACTAGCAGGGAGCTGTGGAAGTTACTAAGGAGGAAGAGGGAAATAAACCACGCCGAGTTTGAACCCCTGACCTAAAAAGAATGAGGATTGGAACCTCTTCTCCCATGTTTAGAAAGAAATGAACATTTTTGAGGAATGGATTAACTTAAAACCAGATAGGTTAATCTCTGGTTTCAGTGATTTATAACATAGACTATTCCCTTGATGTCATAAATTAAAGGTTACTGTTCTTCCATGTGCTCAGAGTTGCTGGAAAATTGAACATGTTGTTGAGCTTATTTGTGTTGCTATTTATATACACTTCTGTGAAGTTACCTGACTTCATGTTAGTGTTCTTCTTTTGTGTATCTAACTGATAGCAGTAATATAAAATTGATATGCACTACCTTGGTAGCTGAGGATGTGGGTTGAAAGAATTCATTTCCTTTAGAACAGTATCATAAAATACTATCTATCTTTCTTGGTATTTTGAACTATTTCAAAACCAAGACTGACCAGAACACGAGTGATGAATTCTCTGCTGATTGTGCTGAGATAGAGAAAGTAATAAACCCAGAGAAGACTGATTTCATCTATAAATCTGAGGAAGGGAAATTTTGAGAATTGTTCAGTGTCTGAGCCGTGAGTATATAAAAATTACATTACTACGAGTGAAACATCTTTTAAAAATACAGACCTTTAGAGCTGGCAGAGTCAGTATTATAATGCTGTCTTCATGCTGAAGATATCTGTTGACTAATTCTATATGGTTCATAACATCTCTATGTACGTATCTCATCTAAATGAGAGAACATAGAGAAGACTGATTATACCACTGCCAACAGTATCCTATTTCAGAATCTAACAACCCTGATAAAAAAAATACCTGCCTAATTTCATAGAATCACAAATATCTTGAGTTAGAAGGGACCCATAAGGATTGTCTTCCCTGCTCCTCAGAGGACTGTCTAAAAAACTGTATGACTAAAAGCATCATGCAGACACTCCTTGAACTCTGACAGACTTGGTGTCGTGACTGTCATGACTACATCCCCGGGGAGCCTATTCTGGTGACCAATCATCCTCTCAGGGAAGAACTTTCTCCTAACATCCAGTCTGAACTTTGCCTGACATATCTTCATACCATTTCCATTTAATTTTTTCCCATTTTATCATTCAGCCATTGGTTCCTGTTTCCTATACATTTTTTTCAAAGAGCTTCTGTTCCTTTGCTGCTGTTGGGGTTTTATTTCCCTGTGAAGCTCCATAAATTCTATAACTATACTAATCTTTCAATAAATCTTCCTCAGAGTTAGGCACACTTAGCTAAAAAACACCCTGTTTGTGTAGTAATTTAAATATCTTCGGCATAATAAGGTTTTTTTCCTCCTTTTAAACAAATGTTGACTGCAGTTTTGTATTGTCTTTCAGTATTATTCCACCACTATAGAAGACAGCTATGAGATCATATCCATATTCCAGCTCGCTAGTTAACCACTTTACTAGGTTGCTGTATTAGTCACTCAGGTTGAATCTTTTCCTAGTGGGGCTCTGTTAATGCCCCATTCTGAAAAAAATGTGTGAGATTTTTCTTTCTCTAGGCAGGCTTCGGAAGAAAATTGCAATTCCTTTGTGAACTCCATGTTTAGCATTTTCATCCCTGTATAAGTTACCACTTCTGTGCATCATTGATTTTGTTCTCAGGGACCTAGACATGCAACAGACAACATCCTTCTGACAGTGTGCCAGAGGCTGGAGGGAAGTTATCCACACAGTGCATTCTGCCCTTCCATTTGGATGTTCTTTAAGATAATGAGTAGTAGTCTGGAGACTGTACCAGTCCTGAGCTGCTGCAGCCTACTTTTCCCAGAGCACACTTAGGAACGGAGAGACAACACTAAACTAAAAGTGGTAAAATATTTACAGTCTCCACTTCTGTTGAAATCCATCTGTGCAAACCATTTATGATAAGAAACTTTCCTCTCCCTAGACTTGTAGTATATAAGCATATTTCACAACAGAATAATCCGTGTAACAGCTAAGCAAATGTATAAAAAGGCTTGTGATTAAAATTAAAAAAAAGAGCATAATATGGCGGTAATTTGCTTATTAAAGAAAGAATCAACTGTATAGTGCTACACTGTCTTTTGCAGAAAAGGAATGTTTTTGAGAAACGTTTATTTTTCATAAGTTGAGGGGAGAGCTCAGTTAATTTGACTATGTTTTCAGACAATGGTTACATTTTCTTAAAAGGATATTGATAAAAATATTATCAGTATCTGGCCTTCTTGATCAGCTGGATACACACTGGCTCGTGTTCAACCACTGTCAACCAGCACCCTCAGGCTCTTTTCCATCGTGCAGCTTTCCAGGCCCTCTGCCCCAAAGATGCATTACACAGGGTTGTTGTGACTCAAAGTGCAGGACTTGGCACTTCACATTGTTGATGCCCATACAATTATTCCTGTCAGAAAGAGCTCTTCTATGACAATGACACACCTTTTTTTTCTTTATGGAAGCAGTTCTGATGTAAGGCATAGGCGAACTTTACCTTGGCAGTACCTCCAAGGTAGATGGATCTTGGTACTGTGCTCTATTTTACCATTTCTTATGGCAGAACTAAAGGAATAGTTTATGCCTGAGGTCCACCTTGACAGGCAACCTGTAGAATTCACTTATTTATTCTCATTTCTACAGTTTGTTTATTGATATAATGCAGTCAGTGTCAAAAAAAAGAGTCTGATTTGATTTGTAAAGCAATTAGCTGGAACAATGTGGAACAAATCAGGATGTTGCTGGGAACTTGCTGCTAGGAGCCTAACCGAACTTTTGCCACCAGTTTTAAGCAGTGCAATATGTGGTTTGTGCAACAGTGTTGAGCATGCCAGGGTTTAAAATTCTGCCCACACATTTTCTGGCCAGGCAGGTTTTGTGCTCTTATTCATCTGTTCTCATTACAATTGTGATATCCAGGGAATAAATACCTCTGGTATTGTGACACTTTACCTCTGGTAAATAGGTAGATTTTGGCATTTATGAGATATAACAAAGACTATCAGGGCACTGCAGCACTGTTATAGAAGTCATAGACATTTGTACAAATATACTAAATGCAGGATTTATCTTAGAGTATGTCATTTTGATTGCCCCCTTTACTTACATTTGCTTTTAAAACGTGAAAATTTTTTGAGAAGATGTTTTTTGAGAATATTTTTCACAGCTGTATTTGCATTGAAGTTTTTAATGCTTTTCTTTTTTAAAAGAATGTAGGGCACATTCAATAAGTATGATCCTAAAGTCTATTCCTAAATTTTATTGAAGTAAACTCAAGGGAGTTTCAAAATATCAAATTTAAAAGTGAACTTGTATTGCCTAAATGATAAAGGGTTTGCATCACCGAATTTTGCAGGGTAACAAAGAATCAGTCCACAATCAGAAACACAAGTTCTGTCCAAAAGCTAACATTAATAGTAAGAAAAGAAAGTGGACTTCTGGGCTGGATGGTCATTATGAGAAAAAAAGAAAGAAAGGATTTAAAAAGCAGTTTTCCATGGAGAGATTATATTTTAACTAACTGGAACTATGTCTTTAGTTTTCCTACCCTTTGGGACTCTCTTATGCTCTAAGTTAAATCATGTATATCTTCACAGAGTTACATTTCCATGATGCCAGTTTAATATCGAAGATTTGATCTCTAGGGCAGCCAGTGTCCAACATAGCTGGCGCATGTTTCCTTCCTTGATCCACGTATTTTATTTATTACATTATCCTTTCCCTAGAGGATTTCAGATGCATGTTGATGTCAAATGCCTTTCCAAAAGTAACTGTCAAGAGAAAGAAATACTTTCAGAGTGATTGACTTGGGGGAAAAAATTGTCCAGATAATGAGCAAGTCAGCAACGTACACTTTTATTTTCAGATAAATGATCTGAAATTGGTGGCTTGTCCTCCCTAGGATATCAAGAGGGATCATAAGATTTAGTGAGTGGGAAGTACAGAGTGCATTTTTCTTCAAGCGGTGTTCAAGTTTCTGGGGTCTTGGAAATGCTGTAAGCAGGTGCAGTGGCCTTAATATTTTTCCTCATCAGGAACATCTGATAACACACAAGACTTGAAACACTTTATTGGAAGATTCTTATCAAAAGTCTTGTCTCAGCATTTCTGAAAGTTAAGATATTTGAAATGCTGATAAAGGCTGATGAGGTTAATGTAAGATGAGGGCCTAGGAGAGATCTAGGTTAACATGAGATTAAAGATTCCAGACAGCTTGCGATAAATTAAAATTTACAGAGAAAATTTCTCTTTCATTTCACCTCAGTGAAGCAGTAAAAGTAAAGCAATGCTTTGAAGGAATTTTTCTTAGTGAACTTCTGCATGAGAAGCCCATGCCTATACATGATACCGTTTAAAATGTACTGCTTGGAAACAGATTTGAAAGTCCCTCCTTTACATTATTGAATTTCATTTATATAGAGTATAAAGAACTAAAATGATGGTCACACATATCTCCAGTATGTAGGAATTAGCTGCAAAACACTAGGGTCTGGTGGTTCCTGTTGGTGTAATTAAAAGTAACTGTTTTTCTGTTGGCCACATGTTAATGTGAAGAAAATATTAGCTCTTCAGCAGTATTTTTTTCCTGTTACTATCTTCAAATGTATTCCAATACTTTGTTTCTTTTCTTCTCTTTTCTTTTTATGGGAGCCAGGGATATCTACATTAGTTATTCTCATTGTGATAAGGACGATAAGCAACCAGGTGTTTGCCATGTTCTTTTGGACACTGGAAAAATAGTTTTGCAGTGGAGCAGCCTCAGGTCATAATGCCTGCCGGTAGCCCTTAAGTGGGATCATTTGCATGCAAATCTGTTGAATATTTGATGGTGCATATATTTGTTTGCAAATTGTCCTCATTTAAATTAGCTTGAGATAAAAATTGTGCTTATCACTAAAAACAAGGGCTAGATTCTATAATTTTTACTAAATTGTCTTGTTTAATTATAATAATGATGAGGATCAACATCAGTAGCAGTACAGGCTTTGGGAATTTGGTCTTTAACAAAGTCAAAAAAACCAAATGCGTTTGATAAATATTTTATGGAAAAATCTGAATGCCATCGTGGTCCTCAAAATAGCACCTATTGGAAAAAGAGCAAAATCTCTGATTCAGATATCTCCTTTATGGTTTTCCTGCTTTTCAGATTGTGGTCTGTCTTTTCCCCACGAAATTGTAAAGCAGAATAAAATTTATAAGTTCTCAGCTCCAGTAAAATGCACAAAGTATCTTTATATTCCCAGATTTTGCCTTCCAGTGTTCAGCGCTCTACCATATGCAGTTGAAAACAGATAGTAAATGAAAGTGAAATAATTCTGCCATAAGAAGGTATACAGATTGGTCTGACTCGAGTTGATTTTAATGTTAGTTACAAGCAAGTTAGACTGATATTCCTTTCAGAGTGTTTCATGTGCTTGAGTTTTTTCTTTAGACCCTTCACCAGCTTCATTGCTCTTTGAATATGTTTTGGAGGCTCTTTTCTGGACACGCTCCAGCACCTCAATGTCTGACTTGTTGTGAGGCGCCCGAAACCAGACTCTTTGAGGTGCAGCCTCACCAGTGCTGAGGACAAAGGGAGCAGTGGTGACCAAGCCCCCCTCCACACCTGACAGAAGCCCTCACGGAGCATTAGCAACCAGGAGCACCACAAACAGGGCAGGCAAACGGGAGATGGTGGGGCAGTTTGTGCAGCAGTTTGCATGGCAGGGTGTGCAGGAAGGACCTGCAACTCTGCCAGCCTGACCTGGGAACAGTGGTCTTGATCCAGCAGAAAGTCATGGCCTCTCTAAGCTCTGCACCCACCATGGCTGACACAGATGCCAGGAGAAAGCTTCGGTGGGAACAAGCTGACACTCAGGTGCCAGACTGTGGCGTGGCCCTTGTTCCTATGCCAGTAGGGATGGCAGCAGTGATTAGAGCCGTGGGAGCTGCGCTCAGGCAGAGGAGTTCCTCCACTTAGTGGCAGAGCTCCAGGAGGAGGTGAGTAGACTAAGGAGTAGGAAAAAGAGACAGAGAGAAAGAGACTACTGGGATCATGCCCTGTCTGCCCTGGGACAGGCCCCACAGGCAGATGGGGCGTGTGACACAGAGACTTCCCTCTCCTCTCTCCACCTGGCTGAGCACAGCGACTTAAGGGAGCGGGGAAGTGGCAGTATTTACACTAAGTACCTTCCTTTGTATCTTCTTCTGTAAATTCATGTACTCTATTTTCTCCTTGTGTGAATCTTTTCTCCTTCATGAATCTTATGGCAATATTCACCTTAATGTTCATTAATCTCCTGAAAATAAGTTAAGCAGAGAAATGTAGCAAGAAAGGGAGCGGATGGTTTCAGCAATGGCAGGTCACTAGTATCTGGTTCCTTGATTAACTTTAGAGTAACAACCACATTTTCCTTGATCACCAGTCATTTCCTGCTTTGTTGACAGTTCTTCACAAATGGTGAAGTGTTCAGTGCTGCTATTTCCTCTCTGTAGCAAATTCTCCAATGTGCATGCTTGGAACTTGCCCAGTTCCTGAATAAATGCCTTCTCTGTCCTTGTGGGCCTAAGGATTTGTGTGAGATAACCATCAGCTTGAGCAATGCAGCATTTTCTTGTAACTCACAAAGATTAATTTACAGGGCTTTTTTTTTTTTTAATTTATTGGTTGTAATTTGTCTGTGAGCAGTTTTTCATGTGTATCCTTTAGATAAAATCTGATAAATGGATCCTGTTGTGTATCTTTTACTTCCCCTATTGGATCAGAATAATATTTTAGAACTAGAAATGGCATTACATATACAAACATAAATTTGAAATTCTCTTTTTACTATCACCATTTGATAAATATGGTGAATTTGCAGAGTTACTGCTGGAGGTCAGCCTGTCTTCTAACATGAGAGAATGTATGTCTCGCCCCACAGCAGCTTTGCCTCTGCTTGTCCTCAGCTCAGAGCTGAAGGAGAAGATAGACAATCCCCCAGTGAGAATATCCTTGGAAGGATATTTTATCTTCTGCAATTTTCTCTGGCTTTTACGGGGATGAATGATCTTTGCAGGATTGGTTTTCTCTTCCATTTTCTTTTAACAGTCTGTGTATATTAATACAGTTAAAAAAAAAAAAAAGCTGACAATGGTATTCTATTAAAAATAATAATAAAAATTCTTATAACTTGAAACAAGAATACTTTCCCTGGAGAAATGAGAGCTTTTTACTTCAGGGAATGTTTTATATATTGAGATGGAAATGATCCAGACAGGAGATTGACTACTCAAAATAATTGCAGTCCAGTAGGACAGGCTTAATTAGGTTTTTCAGCAAAATTTTGAACTGGGTGGAAGCATTTGAGCTTTTCCTACCTCCTATTTTGCCATTTTTGAGACAGCAGTCAGATTTTTCCATGATGAAATTATTGTATTTGAAGGACTTGGTAGTGGTACTGTGCCCTGACCACATAGCAGAGGATTCTGAAGGCATATTAAACAATTTGTCTCCCCTCAGTCTGACCACCCTCATCTACCATTTTTTACACCAGTGAATATATTACTTCTAAAAACTGCTTCTTCTTAACTGATCCTTCTTATCCAATTGAAAACGACTGTAATATCACTGTTCTCACAGAATATTTCTATGTTTTGAGAATTCTTGACAGCCAGAAATATATCATAGTGACACTGTGGAAAGCTAAGATTTCTTTGTATGTTTAAGATACAATGGGCTCTGCTATCCAAATCTAAATTTAAAAAAAAACCAAAAAAGAACTTTTTGGGTTCCCCCCATAATTAATATCTAATATAGCACTAGATGTAAATTATTATAATTTTACTGACTTTCCACTAATTCACAAGAGCTGTGAAACTTCAAGATATCAGGAGTAGTAGAGGATACCCTGCATTGCATTTTAGAAATTGCAGCTGATCCTGGCATGTTACAACTTGTGGTGTAATTAATTAAACCCATTAAATATTTTGGTGTGAATAAAAATGCTAAAATGTTATTTAAGATGTCTTCACAAAAACTTGCAGTAATTAATATGCCATGGGCTTGAAATGAGAGGGAAAAGGGATAGCATAAAAAAAGGAGCTATCTGGTAGTTCCCAAGATAGGATCCTAACTTAGTGGGCAGAGCAGTGTAATCTAATCCATAAAATATTGAATAAAGAAAAGATCTCTGTGAAAAATGAGAGTAAATAAGGACATATTCTTGTTTGAGGAAGACTGCAAGTTGCACGCACTTGTACAAAATGAAATGTCTAGTAGTTCTGTGAAGGATGTTTTTTCTGTCTATAACAGAAATTTTTGATCCTGCTTTAGTTTAGTTTCTTGGCATTGGTGCAGACACCTTTTTGTCTAAAAATAATCACTCTTCAGGAGGAAGTTTTAAAGGACACATCAGTAAGAGTGGATAAAGTGAAATCAAAGCAAGGAAAGTGGTAAAAACCCCTCCACCTATCAAACGTTATTGAACACTCTGATATGGAGATGTTTGGAGTTTCTTTTTTTTGTGTTACTCTATGTGTATGCACTCTGCAGGATTTTTGTTGTTCTGATCTTCACACTTGAACTTCTTCATCAGTTCTCATGCTGCTGACTCTTCATTTTAGGGTTGAGGAAAAGCTGTGTGAGGATATGAGAATTAAATGTTATTTCTGTTTATTGTAAGGATTTATAGGCCTTGATAAAGATGAGTGGGAACAAAGTGCTTCAGTACACTGCAGTACTGAGTCCTAGGATTATTTAGAGGCTGAAGCAAAATTGCCGGTGCCTACAGCATTTCAGAATGGCTTAGTTCAGTAATTTGGCAGCTAATTTAGCAAATAACTCTCCTGAAGTCTTGTTTGGAAAATAAACAAAACTGAAAGACAGTAAAAGAATAGGAACATTGTGGCCTTAATTCTTTGGTGAAATTAATGTATATCTATCTACAGGCAATAAAATATGTTTCAAAATCTTCCTGTCTCTTTCCTGTCTCCAGACCAACATAAGAAAACCAACTCTTCCAAGTCAATTAGCAGTAGGTATACTAATCTGAACTCTAGAAAGATCAAGAATG
The DNA here is from genome assembly GCA_013397845.1 of Melanocharis versteri. Taxonomy (NCBI): domain Eukaryota; kingdom Metazoa; phylum Chordata; class Aves; order Passeriformes; family Melanocharitidae; genus Melanocharis; species Melanocharis versteri. Next base: position 1,326,005 of record VZTG01004626.1, read on the forward strand.
ATCTCTAAAAGCCAGACAGATATCTTTTCTACTGGACTTGGTGTTCCATCACACCACTGAGCTGAACTCCCAAAAAATTACTTTTCATTTCAGTGTTGCATTCAAAATTTGAAGATGATTTCCCTCAGTAGTGAAAATACAACAGACAGCTTTTTGCCTGTTACTTCTCTAAGTCATTGTCTTTATACCTGAGATTCCTTGCTGAGTATTCCTGCTTTGTAACTGGGTCTCTTACCTCAGGGAATTGTTCATAATGAACTAGGCTCAGACTCAGTATATTTGTGTTTATTTACTGGTGCTGTCCTGAGTAACCTGTCTTACACCTTTCATTTCTGCATTTGCAAAATTTTATTTCATTCATCTTGTCTGTTTAGATTCAAGTTGGAGATGGCTATAGTTTAGCCTAAAATTTTTTTCTTTTGACTGGATTTGAGATTGACTCACTTTGATCTTTATTCTCACCTGGTTTTGAAATGATTTAATTTTTTTTTCCTGAAATTATTTTCTTCTGTTACAATAGGTCTATGACAAACTATGTCATTTGACTAAAATGAAACTATGTGTCATTCATATATTGCTTCAGATGATATATGTGAGATCTAACTAATACCAGTATTACAGTGAGCAGAGATTAAGAATGTTTACTATTCTTAAAAGTGTTAAACCAAAATTATAAACAGTTGTCTGGTCCATAATATTTCCTTGCAAATGGTCTAATGATGCTGTTGTTATATGTTTGAAGAAAGCAGCCATCTTCTTTACTATTTCTTCATGGGGAAATGAAAATCAAAGTAGAATGTGTATTTAATTTATGAACTATGTCTGCAGCACAGGACATTTGTCTTGCATTAAATTTTACCTTAATGCTGCCCGAGCATTAAAGATATAGATCACTCATGCTGTGATTGCACTGAGTTCTCCAGAGAAGTGGACTCTATTTCATAAGGTACAATATTCCTTGCCCTTTTTTGCAGGGTACACATGTTCAGGATAAAGATAGCAGGAGAATATTTATTAGGACTGCAAAGAACACAGGCTGTGAATTACAGCAAAGGCAGCCAGTTTATCTACGAAAACTCCAGTGAGGCGGCTCTAGTTTAAATCGGTCCTCTCAAGTCAGTGTGTGTTCCTCGCAGCCAGGTGATAGTGCTTCGCAGACTGTATATCTTTTATATTTGACATCTTTCTGCAAGGTCAGAGACAACCCTGGTAATACTGAGAACATTTGACCTGGAGTTCTTTTTCGGTTTCTGTGAAGGAACAATGTGGTCTCCTGCACACGCACAAAAAATTATACACTAGAACGCCAAGAGTTTCAGTGAAGGTCAAAAATTTTATGCAGATTTTGCCTGTTGATAATGTGTTTTATTTTTCCATATTCCTCTTGGTAAGTGTAGAAATTGCATACAGAGACTTTGAAGATTGAGTTCCTCTGCCTATCTCCCAGAGAATATGCATTCAATTTTATGACAATGGCCCTTTCTTTTGTCATAGTGTGGTATTAACAAAGAAAATATTTAGATTGTTTTGATTTTGTTCAGGAGGGCATTTTATTCACCTTTGAAAAGCATGTAAATTATTAAAGCCTCCCCTGATATTCTGCAACTGAATGGAACTTCTAATCCTTGTTTAAAAATATAAAATATTCATTGTAGGATTTAATTTGAAAGTTGGCTGTGTGGTTCCTATAGTTGTTTACACTGCACTCTGGTGAAATTGGAAGCACGAGTGAATTCCGCTAGGTTTTGTTAGAGAACTTCTGACTCAGTATATCTGAAGGTTGTCTTCTATTTCTTTAAATATACAATCCCTTTGTTTTTTGCTTCCTGTATCAAAATAAAATATAGATAAAAGGAGAAAGTTACAAAGTGCCTTCAGCAGTAGCGTTTCACTGAATGCTGTCTTCCATTCACACTGGCCACAGTTGGCTCTTGGATGAAAAACATCCAAGGAAAGTTGATATCTGAAGTTGTAGCACTAATACTTCCCTATATTATGTGTCATTGTGAGCAAGAAATAAACTGATGTGCTCAGAACCTAATAATTTAAAGATAGTGCACATTCTACATAATTTTTTTAAAGAGGAGTGATAATGGGATAGGTAAGAGTAATGGGCTAGGGCTGCATGAACTTTGTTTGGATAATTTTATTCTGGTGTGAATACCCTTATCCCCCATCTCTATTCCATCTGATGTCCCAGGAACATTATAGTTATAGCTTTATGCTAAATTTACTGAAAGAAGTAAGCAGTGTATCTTCTCCTATGTTAGTGTTGAATGCTCTTGTATCTTACAGATCGAACTGTACAGATCTAATGCTCCCTCCCCAGCACGTAAAGATGAACCAGAGCTATGCCACACATGAAACAATTTCCTAGTAACTCCTGGAGCATAAGAGATAGGGGTTGGGGAATTGTTCTCTGTTTCCTTGTACTTCTCAAAAAAAAGTATTAGGGAAAAATGAGCTACAAAATCAAGGAGAGAGCAAAAATAAATAATATGAAAATATGGCATCCAAACCAGAGAATATACCTTTATGTTAGCCTCATAGAAAATGAGTCTAAAAAGCAAGTAAATTAGAGAGAATATGCTATATGAAATCTCAACATTTTTTTCTCTGATTCCATTAAAAATTTTCATAAATTATAATTTTTATTGCAATTTTATTGTGAGTCACTTGTTCTTCTTGGAGTTTGTTTTTTTTATTATTATTACTTTTTCTGAATTGTATGAAATTGTTCGCATCTTCACCCATGAGGTTTTTTTCTGATTATCCTCCCCCTCCCACTGAGATGGGGGAATGAGTGAAATGCTGCAGGGTATTTAACTGCTGTCTGGGGTTAAACCATGACAAATAAGTGGAATTATGAAGGAGAAAAAGGCTCCATACAGGTTTGGCTACAAACGAGCGTGACACAAGAATCAACTCTGTAAGCTCCATGCAGAGTGACTGAGACATGACAGTTTTGCAGGAATCTAGGCAAAAATTGGTCAACAGGGCCTTTATTTTGTATTTAACTGCATTTAGCTGAGATCAGAATACAGCACACTGCTGCCTGGGTCTGCTTCCTCTGAGCTCATTCCTGCTGTGTTCTGTTTAAACTCATTCCTGTTGCTTTTCTGACACAAGTTCCGATGTATACCGTTTCTGTAGCTGATGCTATAGCATGTTTTCTGAGTAAATGCTTAGTTTCTAATTCCTACTTCCTTCTGATCATCCATACTCAACTACATTTGTGTTTGTCTAGGAAGTGTAATGTAGCAGCTGGCTGTTGCTCCTCAAGCAGATCTATGTGCCACAATCCTGCATGGTGCCCCCACTACAGGTCGAGAGCAACCATCTACAGTCAGTTTTTATATAAATCTGTCATCTCCCATCACATCAATGTTTGCCTTTCCTCTTTTTTAAAAAGAAGCACTTTAGTAGAAAGTTTATTCAAAATGTCTGCTGAATCAATCAAAAATCTGTGACTGAGGCTTTAGTGCAGGGAACACCGTGAGATTATGATATGTGTCAGCATGTCTGAGAACTAACTGAAAGGGTTGGGTTTTTTTTAATGCTTTTGTAAAGCAGGGAAGAAGTAAACACCTCTTGAAAACTTTCAGGAACTTAGTGAATTTCTTGTGTCCGTTAAGAGACGTAATTTTATTGATAAATATGACATTCAGTTTTATTTTTTTGAAAGGTACCTCCTTTTTGCGAAAGGTACCTCTCACAGTATGCAGTTTCCCTCCACAGTCTCACTAATGATATTTACCTTTTGCAGTGTTCAAGAGCTGTCAGAAAATGTCATTTTCTTCCCTACAGGATTTTTGTCAATTTCCATGAAATGTGCTGAAGTAGCTTTTCATGGGGAGAAAAGATGGAAAAAAGATTCCTGTCCTCAAAAAATATGTACTGAAAGGACATGACAGAAAGTTGTGGAATACAACTTCAGTATTAGAACAGGAAGTGAAAGTGTTTTTTTTTTTTTGTTTTCCCTGAACATTCTGGATGAGAGGTCTTGGTTCTGCCAAATATCATGGACGACTTCTGCATATGTAGGAAGATTTTTTTTTCCTATTTGTTGTTTAACATTTTTTTCATAGAAACATAGAATAATTTAGGTTGAAAATGACCTTTAAGATCAAGACCAACCGTTTTCCTGACCTACTTTATCACATAAACAATATCCCATAATCTCCAGGAGCTTTTCTGCATTGACTGTAGAACACTTACTATAACATTGTAATGTATGTTTATGCTGTCAAATTTGTCGTCTATATATTTGGGTTGGTGTTTGATTTTTTTTTTTTCTCTCCCTGCCCCATATGTCTCTGATTCCAGTACATGGAACACATTATTGCCCATGGTTTTCTGCCATGTCTGAAGGAACCTCAGTGATTCTTTCTGTATATTCTCCTAGTTGCTCCTAAGAGTTGATTATCTCATTCTCTGTAGTTTTAAGCATCTAGCCTAGAGAATGTCCAATGTGCAGCTTTGCTACCCTAAGGTACTGCCATTTGCATGCTTAAGTTCCTCCTCTCTAAATAATTTATGTAAAACAGAATACGGAATCCTTTTTTCCCCTATATTAATAACCAATCTTAGGTTCTCTATGGAAAAGCTAAAGCAACATCAAAAAGCAACTCTTACACTGAATAATTTTCCGATCTTCTACCATTGCTGTGCCTATGGCCTGGGCATTGAATAGCATTTCCAATCCTATCATAAATCACTCTCTAAAGCATGCTATTAATACTTATGGAATCAAAAGAAGATTTGAACAGTGAATATGTGCAGTGAATGCTTTAAATTCAGAAACCAAAGATAGCTATGTGGATTTTCTGCTTCCAGGCTATACTTTCTGGAAGAGTTTCTATTCAGAGGATATCATACATAGTCTCTAAGGACTTGGCTTATGGCTAGGCTTTCAGGAAACAAACCTCAGAAAATAAGAACATAAGATCAACAGTTTCGATTCAGACAAATCATTATCTAGCCTGTATCCTTTGGCTAATAGCAGATACCTAGGGAATGTGCAGGATCAAAACAAGCATATAATGATACTGCTCTAAATCACTCTCCCAACATCCAGTGATTTGTAGCTCAGCTATTATTGAGCCAAAGGTAGTTTCTTCCTCTTTAAGAGATTGTGCTTTGTCTGCCTGTCCAGTTGTTTTTGAACCACTCTAGTCCTCTAGCCTCAGTGACATCTTTTGGTTGAGACTGCAAATATAAACAGTGTTTATAGTTTAAGCATAGACTCAAGCATATGGGCAATCATACGACAAACTGGAATTTTTTGTGAAACTCCTGCCTTCAAGCATGGTGGCAAATTCATCTGTCACTGAAACTCATCGGTTAGACACATTTTTTTCTATTTTACTGTAAATGTACTTAATGATCATATTCTGCCTTGGATTAGAATCTTAGGTCTTGCACGCTTAACTGGCATGAACATTTTTGAGCACAGCTACACAAACATTTTTGGTAACACCTCTCAGCAGGGAAAAAAGTATGACATCCAGGCTGATGTATTAGCATATTGGCTTTGACACAGGTTTTCATCAAGAAGGCTTTTGAGGCCCTCAGTTAATGGTGAAGAGAGAAGGTGGGGGTGATTTACCATCAGGTTTTTGGGATATTTATTTATTTATTTACTTATTTTTTTTAATCTTTTGAAGGTGAACAAATCACTGTAGTCCCAATCTGCTGTGAAAGCAGATTCTGAGTATCTCGTGGCTGCTGTAGGACTGATTGTTTTTATTTAACTGTATGATTGCCACGCTTTTGACTGAGTTATGTCTCCTTCACTATATGCTTTAAACAAGGCATATTTGAAATGCTTATTTCATTGCCAGAGTCATGCTCTTCCTCTCTGTTCTTTGCAGCACAGATGAGAAATGAGAAAGACCTGACAATTTTTTGTCTTCCCTTTTGATCCTAAAAGAGATGATATTAATAAGACTAAAAGACAGTACATGAAGAATTTTTATCCTTCTTTGTTTAATACATGCATCACACATGCTACTCATTTTTATATATCTCAGAAGTTTGCCTAGTGTGTTCTGGGGTTCTTTCAGTAACGATACATTTAGGGGGACAGAGGAATCTTCTATCTGTGGGGAAGGAGCTATCCAGTAATAAAGATACAGTATTTCATGCGTTTGTGAAATTGGAAACTGAAAACTGAAACAGTAGCAAAATATTAATCAGAACAGAGTCCTTGCATTGCCAGCTATAGTTACAGCTTGTTTTATTGTCAGTCAGGAAAGCAGACGCATCTCCAAATCTCATGGAATACAGGTATTATATATAAAGTGTTCATGGAATGGCATAGTTTTTGAAAATTGCTAGAAACCATATCGAACACGTGTGATTAAATGCTTAACCATAAAGGTATAAGTTTTGGTGAAGTGGTAGTTTACTGTGGGCATAGAATTTCAATTGTTTTCTATGGGAACGCTTCTGAAATTCATTGTGGAGTGTGGTTGCATCAATAGAAAGGAAGTATGTTAAGAGTATGTTAAACACAAATCTGAAGTCTTTTACGTAGGCTGCATATTTTTTGTCACAGTTCCATTTTTCAAAACAGTCTTAGAATTTAGTTTTTTTTGTCTTGGAGTCAAATGAAAGAAGAGTATAGAAAGTGTCTACATGTAAAATATTTCTTTTAATGCTTTAGAAGTTCAAAATTTGATGACTTCAATAATGTTGGGGTTTTTGGTTGATTTTTTGGTCTTTCTACGGCTGGAACTCTTGTTCTGTAACATATTCTTCATAGTTATGTTAAAATTATATTTTAGCAGATTCAAATTAATTTTAAAATTAGTGTTTCTTGCTTTTATATCTATGTAAATGATACACTATATCCACTATATTATATACGTTTATACTTCTTGCCTTCAGGTTTGATTTTTTTATTTCTTTTTCTCATTTATCAGATAGCACAAAGTAGACACCAAAAACTATGCAAACAAAAGTCTCCAAGAAGAAGTTTGTGTTATGTTAAACTGTGATCTTCACTTTGTCACCAAAGACATTGGATTTGCAGACATGATGGCCTAAGATCATCTGCAAATTTTTAAATTTAGCTTTAATTTCGGGATACAGGGTGGCGGTCTTCTGGTAATGTAGATTGTTTCATCTTTTCCCCTAATGTGGTATGTTTTTCCACACCAAAGAAAATAGATGTGCTCAGATCTAGAATGTATTTCTTACGTATAGCCTGGAACTTTTCTTACATAAAGCCATAGAACTTTATGGCATTATATGGCTTGCTCTAAAAAGTAGAATGTTGTATGGTTGAGACTTGTGTTTTAGGAAAATGAATTCACAAATATCAATTTCAACACGTAAGTAGTTGCTGTAAGCCAATATAACCTCTGATCTGGTTTATGCCTTTTGCTGGAGAATCTATATTATTATTTCTAAAGTTTAAGAAATACAAGAAGATGCAGATATAAGACACCCAACCGAAGCTTATCTTTAATCAGTGACAAGATTGGTTAAGCCAAAAAGATTGATATATGCTTTGTCAAAATCATGAAAAAACAGATTATCCCACTTTGCACACTGAATGAATTTAATTGATTTCAGGTAAGAGTTGTTCCACACCTTGAGTGGGAATGAATAGATTTTGCACTTAGTGAGGTGAATATCAATTTCCTTGGAAAAAAAAGTGTTTATATAGTGAATTTGTACTGAGGTTAGCCAATACCAGTACAGTAGCCATAAAGATATAAAAGTTTGCACCTTTGGGGAGTGTGATGAGACTAACTACTGTTAGAATTGTCCTAGAGGAATACGCTGTTTCAAATTAGAATATGTTCCTATATCATTATCTAGAAAAATTGCATAATATTTTGTGTATGATATGGCTTTCTCACTACAGTGTAAGTATTTATGAGAGGTATATTTGTAAGCACTGTGCATTTTCCTTGCTTATTCTTCTGCAGTTTTATGCTCACGGATGCTTGTCTATTTCATTTTTTTGCAATAACAGATGATGTAAAAAGATAGAATATTTATTCCTAAATCTTTATATTTTACTACTCTATTGATATATGGCATCTGATAAATTAAAAATATTTATAACTTAGAATCTGAGAGGTTATGATAAATCAGGGAATTTTATTGAAAAATAGAAATTACTGAAATTAATTTTTTACTTCAGCTCTTGACTATTTTTGCCCTTTGGAAAATGAACTTTTTTATTTTTTCAGAATAAAATTATTTTTGTGTTTATTGTATATTAAAAAAATTTGAAGTTTCAGCTTTCTGAAGCTGTCAAAGCATTATTTTTATATGGAATAGCGAACCATTACTATTTTTAGTTTGTTTCATTTTCCTAACCACAGTGGAGAGAGCACATATTCTATAATTCTTACTTTTTTACTGTTGAATGGGAAATGAGTTTCTCAATTATCCAAAGGTCTAGTTGAAGTCCTGCATAACTTTCAACTCTTGCTACCTCTTTGATGTTCCAATTTAATAATTATGCTCTTCATTTCCTAAACTTTCTCTACTGAATTATAAAAAATACATTAACACTTGGCAGTATAGTATTTAGTCTTGAAATTACTCAGAAACTTCAATAAAACAGTGTATTCAGGAGTGGCTATTTATCAATAGGCCATCAGTAGAATGAAGCCTACAGCGGAGGGCACAATAAAAGAAATTCATTCTCATGAAATTATAGAGCATAAGTCTAAGGCAATACAAGAAAATGAAAGGGCAACATGAAAGATTTTCCCTCTGTATATTGATTTTTACTTAAAATGGATTTGTGACATTTCTGCAGTCATCAAGTTTATTTATTTAATGTATTTCTCAAGGCATTTGTTTAACTGTTAAACATAACAACTTAGGAATAAAACTTGTCTTTGTAAAAGAATGTGGATCTGAGCCAGGCTGTTTAAAATTTAGGCTACATAAACAAGAGGAAATTAAACACTGAAATGTTCCAGGCATTGGAACTTGACTGTCATGTTGATAAATTGTTGGAACAGTCTTGCCTCGGTTTTGACCCACAGGCTTGCAGATGGTTCTCAGGTGCCATATGAGGGTATGCATTGACAGCAGCTGCTTCCAAAAAGCAGTTTGGAAATAGTCACCTCCCCTTAAAGCATGAGAGAGTTTACAGAGAAAGCAGTTTAGTGCCAGGAAAGCGGCAGTGCCTGAGGATGATCCTGAGCACATTAAATATGGAGAAGTAGCTTCGCAAGCTGTGGCAAGGGTACATGGGAAAAGAAGGGAAAGCAATGTACGCAAGTTTCTGGTTTTCAAAGAGTATGTCGCAGGGAATTTTATTTATATAACATTATATGAGTTATGGTTATTGCTGGAGACCTTCAGATTCATTTGGTTTTTAGCAGGAAATACATTTCTTTCTCTCATGCTTGTCTGGTGGAACTCAGCTCTATTAAGCATTCATCTTTTCGGGCAAGTTGTAATGACTGCATTTTGTTCTGGATTACAACCATTGTGGCATAGATGGAGGAAATATCATAAAATGGCCGATGTGCCAATCTAGGGTTAGACAGAAGATGGGAGATTCACAGCAAATTCCATCCCTTGACAAGCATAATAAAATCTTGCTTCTAATCCTGTATGACTGGGTATGGGTAAAGAATGTCGACCCTGAAAAAAATCAGACATGGACAATAACCAATTTGTAGCTTATACTTTTTTAGAATCAGCTAAATTTATGGTAGATTTTAGAGGAAACTAGTATTTCTCCTATTTTCTGTTAAAGATATAAACTCTTCTATATTGAAGTGAACTGGAAAAATTTCAAAGGGAAGCTGGTGTAGATACTGTATTGGCGCCATCAGACTGCATAGTGTTCTGTTTAAACCATGTTTTTTGATACTTTGAGTCTATTTATGTCTACTCTAGCAAACAAATGTCTCCCACAAACCTCTCCTCCCCTCATAGTATTACCTTTCCAGGTCCTTTCAGCTTTAAATGCTCTTATCGTACTTTCAATTATTTCTCTATTTCCTTGAGTACTGCCATCGTGAATGGCAGTGAATGCCGTGGCTAGCTCCAAAATACATGTAATGCAATTAGTGGTGTGTTTTATGGCTGGCTAACTGAAAGGTCAAGAGAACACAAAAATATTGAGCCTGAATTACATGCCTTCTGGGAAAAAACAAACCTAAGTCCTCTCTACTCTGTTATGAAATATGTTTTGCAATAACTTGTGTCCTCCTGCTGCCTCCTTTTGAAATTGATTGAAATGAACCAAATATCAGAATTTATGGGATGGGAGGTAGGAAATGGTTGAACAGACAGAAATATTTCCATGAACACTCTAAGGTAGATTGAGTTTGAAAGCTAAGGATGGTGCTTGTTTTCAGTAGGAAATAAATTGGTAAAAACACGGTTGTCATTTTTATGTTGCCAGCACAGTACACTTAGTAAAGTCAATATCCCTGAAGTGGGTCTTTTCACAGGCCTCAAGTTACTTATGTTTTTAAAAGTTATGAGTCCTTTTCTCACCTCTCTTCTTTCTTTTCTCCTTCTCCCTCCTTATGAAATCAACTTTAACTTTCAGGTGGCTTAACTAATCAATTTGCAACAGCTACCTACCTCTTAACTGAAAATACACACTTCGTAAAAAAACCAAAAAAAAACCCCAAAAAAACCAACCAAAAAAACCCCAGAACAAACTAAGCTTTCAGAAAGATTTCAAATTTGTAAGTAGAGCATGATGAGTTGTATTTAATTGTTCATCCATTTTACAATAGACTCAGCAGGGACATGATTTTGATAAGAGAATGATTGGGGTTCTGATCTCCATTTTTCCCCAGGCAGCAGGCTTATTTTAAACCATGTTTGTTTAGTTTGCTCTGTCTGCTACATGTGATCTAGGTTAACATGACACTTTTGTTCTTTTTCCACTTCCAGAAGTGGAAAGTTTCTAGCATCTTCGTCTTCTGCTGGTCTGGGCCTTCTATTGGCAAAGCAGTAACATTAGAATAGACCTGATATGTGTTGAATGGATCAATATCTGCAAAAAATGAAGTTTTTTACTGCCTGGCTGTTGGTTCTTTGATTCCATAGTCTAGTGATACCTCTGATAATAATGGAGTCTCTTTCTGATCTACACAATTTGATCTTGAAAGAACTAGATATACTGTTCTATGATTTGATATACTCATCAAGACGTTGGTTGTAAATCTCTGACACATCCTTTATTCATATTGTAACAAGGCAATGCTCCAAGCAATTCTTAGGGCATAGTTATGCATCTAAGAAATACAAGAAAACATTTCTAGATAATTAGTAAACTATAATCAGAACAAAATTTTCCAACTTTCTTAAGTTTGTTTTTTGATTTTTTTAATGGTAGCATGCTTTAAACTAAGATTTCATATGTTAACATTTTCAAACTACTTTGAAGCAGGCAGGATTCCCTGCTCTCTACTTCTAAAAGACAGTGTTTTAAATAGTGATTCAGGTTTTGAACAAATTTTACCACATTTCAAATGGAAGATTAGAGCTGCAAAGGTAATCCACACTGCCTTTTCTTGAGCTAGTGAAGTTTAGCAGTCAGACTTTTAACACTGGATCTTCTCTTGGCCCTTCCACTGTGATCTACCTGTTTTTCTTGGCAAGGCCTGATTCAAGTGACGAGGGAAGACCAAAAGGGTCCATCCTCATATTCTTTCTGGAGGGAACAGACCACTCAATGAAATTAATAGACAGAAACACAAAATATAATTTTTCACTAAGTTTTGGGTTTCAGTGATCAAAGGTTTGCTACTCCATTCTCAAAACACAGATTTTTCAAATTTACCTGATCTATCACATTTTGTTTCTTTTTTTTTTTCAGTTCTTGGGTATGTCATTACCTATATATGTCTTCTATTTAAAAATAGGAAACCTTCAATGTAAAACTTATTTAAGATATATTGTAATAACTAAGATTAAATAGTTCACTGTTCATTTTGAAGAAAAAGTCGTTAAAGATTCCTAAAATGTCTAAAAAGAAACGAGCTTAAAAATATTATCATGCCATTTTGTAACATTCAATGATGTCTCAAAAAGGTTGGCTGTAATTGCATTTTTATCATCTGCTAATGTTTTATTACATTTTTTTTAATGCATCATGATTCACAATAATGTCTATCCATGGCTTCTATTAAATATTTCCAAGATCTATTAGAATAATAGAGTAATTCATGCTCATTTTCTGCTGTATTTTTCAAGGTAGACTATTTTTTGTACAGAATTTTAAGACTTGATTTCAGGTTTTGCACAGTTGCAGTCCTATCTTTTCCCAGATGCATTATCTTTGTTTTTCATCCTTCTAAGGTCCCAGCTCTCTTTAATCAGATTTGTTGCTGCCATTCTGTGCCTTAAGCATTAATATAAATTATGAAAGAGGCTCATGAATGTGGAATATACTGAGAAACACCACCACAGTGCCCAGAACTTCGGCCAAAATTTGCACAGTGTAGCAGGAGCTCACTTACAGCTGCCTGGATGCTGTTTCTGGTATTTGAACTTAGATCTATGACCTGAAACTGCCCAGGTCTGCAGTTGCCATGTTATGCCCAGGCCATCATGATACTGCAGCCATGCCTCCAACAGGTTTCAAAATACTTTCTACACGGTTTAGAGAACAGGCATAGATCCACTTTGGTGAGGTAGTGTACAGATTTCAGCAATATTCACAATTAAAAAATTTAATGTTTTCCAGGTGCCGAAATGTTGTACAAAAATCCTTGGCATTCAGTTAGATAATAAAAGAAATCTCAGCCTTAACATGTTGCACATAAAAGTTTAAAAGTTTGAAGTAATACTGTTGTAAAGGCATTGAGGACATTCTTTGGTGTTCACAAGCAGGCTAATCTGTAACAAAAATAGAGCTGTCAAAAAGGGACATGATCTGAGTTTGAATTTGCTTTCTTTGTTTACTCCCCTGATTTTGTAGAAGCAGGGTCATGATTTTTAGTCCTTGGGACTGACAATTTCAAGCCAGCTGCACATCACCACGTGTTTTACCTTTTTGTAGAAAAGTACCCGTGAAACCCAGCTAGAGCTTCTCTACAGCACTTGTACGCTGCTTGAACTAAAATTTGGGCGAGGGCCCTGGGCACACTTTGAATTTCGATCACTGCTTGGTGTGTTTCCTTTTCTATACAATAAAAAAATTGATTCCAGCACTTAGAGAGGATGTCTAATTAAAGCCTTTCTGTGGTAAACATTGTGAGCAACTCCAGCACTGCTTTTGATACAGATAAAGTGGGGGTAAGGATTAAAGGATTTGTTGAAGGCTGGTGATTGAAAGACTGAGCTTAGAGGCAAGGTTAGAATTTACTGCTCTGTGTGACTCACTTTTACTGCTGGAAAAATTGTGAAAAACACTGAGGTGGAGTAAAGGACTTGTTACACATTAAAAGGTAATTGAGAAGGAAATGAAAGCATAAACATTTTTGATCATGCAAACCTGATTGTTCTTCATTTTAACAAGGCATAATAAAGTTAGTAGACGTTGCATGATTTGATGATTAAATTTTAAGAAATACAGTTTTATGAAAAACTGGTTTTTCTGTCCTGTCTTCTGAGCACTGGGGATTTTTGTGTGCTTGAATGTTTGTATATTTGCATATGCATAGGTGCAGTAACAAAACTGTAATTGTATGAAAGTGCATTTTAGAAATCAGACCTCCTGTTTTCTACAGTCAGCAAAGAGATTGGTTGCAAAAACTGTGTACTAGGAATTGCTAAATCCAGGATCCTTCCACCAGATTTTAATCCAGCAAATCAGTTTTACTCCCAGACAATGAGGCCAACATGATGATATTTTTCCAGCTGCCAGTCTCTACCTTGTAAAAAGTTGAAGCTTAGGTGCTGCTGTCTTAGAACTGGTTTACATTAGCAGAACACCACTGCACCCAGAAATTGGAGAGAAATCCTATTCACTACTCCAGATTATCACCTCTGATCCAGGCTAATAAGGATAAAGAACCAACCAATAGTTTAACGGGTGCAAATTTCACTGCAGGGTAAAGTTTATCTGAAGGCGGTGTGGTGTTACTATGCTTTATCAACTCTTATTTTTTGGATACAACAAATTTTATTGCTATTGTCAATTGTTAAGTAGTAATACCTATGTTAAACATGGGAAAAAAGTTTAGCTTCTAGCTCTTTAAATTCTTCATGGGTCCCTACCAAGGCAACATGTATTAAAGTTCAGTGATACTGATAAGGTAGAGAGAGTCAGCTTGAGTAATAGGATGGTCTCCTCTGTGGAGAAAGTTGCTGAAGTTATTACAGACTAAGCAGTGCTACAATATCTCCAACAATAAAAAAGCTGAAATCTGTCTCTATTTTAATATTTACTGTGGCCTCAGAAGAATTGCAAATCACGTAACTTGTAAACTCTTTTATTTATACTTCCCTATAGCAATAGCAGCACTTACCTGCTGTAAAAATTAAGATCGCATCACAGAGCTGAACACCAAGCCTGCTTTTCCCATGACAAATCCAGGTCCTGTCAGCTTCCTGAAGCTTCAATATCATTGAGTTACATCCACAGTGACTTCCTGATTCTAGTGCAGTAAGATAAAATTAAAGAATTTGGTGGGTTTAAATTAATTTTTTTAAGTTTAAAGAAGATACATAATTTTAAAATGCTTGTGCTACTACTATATTTATTTCAATTCTGGATTAATATTTTCATTGAGCATAATAACCTTTAGGAATTCATGCGGGAAACCTGATGGCATGTCTTTTAATAAGTTAATCAACTAAGTGTCCCAAAACCTCATGATTTATTTAGTATGTAATGAAGGGCAGAAATGTATCTATGCAGTCCTGTCCTTGGCACAGTTAATCCAGAAAGTTTGCTAAGAATTTGTCCCAATATAATATTAATTTTCTGATTTGACTTCCACGTTGAAAGTCATAGCTGTGTGAATTTGAGGTTTGGCTCCTAAGTCAGTAATAAAATACTGCCTCTTTTCACCTCTTTTATCTAACTAATTCTGTAATAATACGCGACAATGTAATTTTTGTCTGTTTTGAGAATCCTCGTAGTCTATAAAATTTACCTCTCTCTGTGCAGACCCACAGAAAAAAAGGAATGGTTGCTGGTCAGTACAATATAGAGTTTTATCCTGATATATGCGGTTCTCCAAGTCTTACTCCTTTTTTCTTGAGATGGAAGCCCAGGAAATACTAATCCCTGTATTAATTTTTCTAGTGCCAAAAAATGAGTATTGATCTCTGTCTTCTCATCCTAAACAGGCAGTGGCTCCTCTTCTTTCTTTCTTTTCTTTTCAAATCTTTAAAACGGCAGCCAGTTCAATGGGAGACCCTAGTTTCTCTGCTGTGTCTGTGAAGGCTAAATGAAAGAAAAAGGAAAAAGGAAAAAAAAGCACTAGAGGAATATGATTCTTTCAGAAATTAATATTGAGTTGGTTTTATATCTGCAA
Organism: Melanocharis versteri; assembly: GCA_013397845.1. Taxonomy (NCBI): domain Eukaryota; kingdom Metazoa; phylum Chordata; class Aves; order Passeriformes; family Melanocharitidae; genus Melanocharis; species Melanocharis versteri. Next base: position 1,341,439 of record VZTG01004626.1, read on the forward strand.
CAGTGGGTCAATGCTGGAAGTGTAATGGGAAATAACAACGGCAACTGCAAATCTTTGTAACTGCTGAAGTTATCGGTACTGTGTCTCTGCTAGCTGCTTTCTGGAAGACAGGGACCAAATCTAAGTAAATAGAATTTTAAATGTAAATCCAAATATGGGCATTGTTCAAAGAGGAACAGTTTTGGACAGAAAATAGGTTAGCTTAGGTCTGATTTGTCTGATTATTCTTTGCTTTCTATTGAATCCCCAGGCCAATAATATAGTGAAAATTGCAGAAAAAATGGGGTTCCCTAGACTCTAGTAATGACAAGAGGTCACAGGCCAGCATTTAGAATGAGCTTGCACTTATTTCAACAGGTGTAGCTGCAAAGGTTGATTTCAACCTGTCCTTGTGTTTCTTTCCGCTTTAGGTTTCCTTTCGTTTTGGCATTCTTAGTAACGTTTGTTACAATCTTTGCTTCCTTTCTGGTAGAAATTTCTTTTTCGGGTTGGACTGCAATTGTCTTGTCCTGGGTAAATGTGTATACACCAGTAACCTGTCGCCTGCTTTTTTTAACTTCTTTTTTTATTTTAGACTCTAATCCAGATATCAGCTCCCGTAGTCTTTCATGCTAACCTTCCTCAATCTTTTCTAATAGTTTTATGATTGATTTCCAATTCTTAATTAATGAAAAGTTTAAAACCCCCTGAGAGCCCCCAAATGTTCTGTTGGGGGTGTAGGTACTTTCTGATTGTCATCTCTCTTTTGACATCCACTGCTTTCAGACAAACAGTGTTAAGCTGTTTATCTTATTTTCTTTCTCTTTTAGGCTTTTGGCCTTTGTGGGAGTTCACTTGCTCTAGTGTCATCAGCTTATTTTATTTTTAACTCCTGAGAATCAGGCAGGCTGTTTGGTGAGCTTTTCATTGCTGAATTGTCGACTGTTGCTGTCCCTAGGAAAAATATGTTTCTCTGGTATCCTCTCTTCGTTGTTTCCAGGGTTCGTGAACATAAAGGAACACTTCTCAAGAATGTATACCAGATACGTGGTGTAGGCTCATGCAGCCAAAGACACTTTTCTGTGGGCTGAGCTACACAGATCATTGAAAAGGGTGAATTTACAGCTGTACCACAGCTTAAATTGATTTCTGCAATGAAGGCAAAAGAAATTAAAAGTAGAATAGAAAATAATGGTTTTCCCTTGCCTAATGTTACCTTAGTAAGCAGCTGATGTTCTGAAACTTGAAAAAATTCTTGAACAAATGAAGCCAGTTTTCATCCTTCTGAAAAAGGATCTACTGATCATCTAAAACCTCTTTTCTTGGTACAGGATTCATAAGTTCTGAAGTTAAACCAGGTAATTTATAGATTCAAAGTGGAGCAGATGAAAGACAGAACTTTTTAGAAAGTGAAATGTCTTCTCTTTCAGTATGACCTTGCTTCCTACTTTTTGAATATACTCCTACAGATATGTAGAAGTAATGTTTCAAAATAATTTTAGATCCAAAATCTTTAGGATGGATCAAATTCTGAACTTCGTTTGAAGAATTCAGCAATAGTTTCATTTAGATTAGGAATATGTTTTTAGGAAAGGCATGTGAAAATATACAGTGTGAATATTTCTGAGGAAAAAAATGACTTTGCAAGGTAGCATAGTAGCTATTTGAAGGATTCAAGCAATGGATAAGAAACTAGCTATGTTGGGTTTCATTAAGTTTTGCATTGCTTTGTTTCCTTTCTTTGTGTTTTTAGCAGGACTAAGCTGTAGTTATATATTTAACTTGATAGATTTCCCTCTGGGAAACATGCAACTATTCTAAGAATCTTAGTCTTAAGTAGCGTTATATCTCACAGACAGTACCTTGATTAAGACGAACTTTAATTAAGATAAATGGTGGCTGCTTAGTTGTCTGTTTGCTATGGTGAGACTTGTATCTTCGGATTAATGTTAGCAGTAATGAAAAATTTTCATTTTCTTAGTGAAAGCACAAATTAAATTTTTGCAGGGTCGTTGCCCACCTGTCCTGATAAGTGTACACCTGTTAGAAAGCAATAGTAAGCAATTTCATGATACAGATTTTTCTCTATAATGAAGTTGTATTATCTTCCCAGCTATCCTGGGGGGATGAAAGTCAGCAGTATCTGTTCCGGGAACAATATTATTTAATCAAGGTTAGACTTAATTGCTACTGATGCAAACAGTCTTTATTTCTTAATTCATAGAACAGTGAGGGTGGTGGTTTTTTATTTATTTGGGAAGATAAATGGTTCTCTTAAAAAAACCTCAAAATGTATACATTATTTAGGTTTGACATTTCATCTTTCTTTGCACTATTGAGTACATCAGCTTGAATAGTGATCCATAAAGGTACCATTTTGTCTGTACATCCACAGATAGGTTTGGATCTTGTGCAATCAGAAACACTGGAAAATAGCCAGATCCTTAATGTCAGCTTTAAACTGAATAGCCTGTTACTTCTGGGAGTAATTTAAAATAACACAGTATTATTGGTTTTTAAACCAAAGCATTCTCAAGATTCCACTTGAAGAAACAAAGAAAAAGAGGATCTTTATGACTCAAATCTACCACAGCAGAGTTATACATGCGTTAAATTTTTATCCAAAATATGACTTTTTTGAGCTTCCAAAGTCACAGAGAAAATCCTGCCCTTTTTCTGGTCTGTGGGTCATTCACCTGAGTTCCATCTTTCCACTTGCTCAGTGTCTCATATTTTCCAAGCATATGTACATGAAAGATTTGACATCAAATGAGTAATAAAAAATAGAGTGCAGCTCCCTAATAGACAAATTAATATGGATATGACAGTTATCTAACTTTTTTACATTTCTATGGGAATGGTGTTTGAGTTACTAGTGTATGGCTGATGCTGTGAATTTGTTCTTATCCATAGAGTGATGAGAAATTATACTGGAATACAGACAGAATAACGAACACCTTTTCTGATACTACTGACTTACTTGCCATCTTTACAAAGGATGTTCATTTCTCCTCTTATGAGCAATTATCTTGTATTTCAAATGTATGGTTAGACAAACTACTTAATGCGTGTAATAAAATTTGTATACAGGCTCTTCAGCATCTCAGTCTTCGAGGCTGCTTTTTAATAAAACAGTGAAAATGTAAGTAGGCTGCAAAACACAGATCCAATCTAATCTCAGGCTTGATTTAGTATAATGTCTTTATTCAAAAGTAGGTTATAACATCACTTAGTATGAGTATGTATGCTTCTGTAGATAAACAAAGTAGACCATCAAATATGGAAAATGAAACTCTTCAGAAAAGCATATTTTCTATTACTGTTAAGTATTCAGTTGCCTTTTTCACTGTGATAACGTTATTTGAATTGTTCAATGAAACACCCTTTTTCTTTAAATCTAAAGACTTGTTACTACAGTCAAAGTATTAAATTTTAATGATGTTTTCTTGATATGAGTAGTCATACAGACAAGTTATTAGGAGTAAACAGGCAATATAGTTGTACACCTTGCTCCAGGTTTTATTCAGAAATAGCACCATTCTCTCACCTTCTTGTTAACGTGCCCTGAAAAGACAAAAGACAACACGGTTTTGGCTTTTGCATTTTGTCATATATATAATCTTGGCTAGATAAGATTTTTCAAAGGCTATCTTTTTACCATAATCTTGAAGGAATTGACCAATTGTCAGTGACGCCTAACTCTTGTAAAATACTCTCAGTATAGTTTCTGAAATTGCCTAGAGAAGAAATAGTCAAACAGTATTTTGTTATAGAGTAATGAAATATTTTCACTTGATTGTGAAAGCGTGTTACACACTTATGGTCTAAACAAAAAGTTGCACAGACATTAGGATGTTAAGAAAATGCATATTTTATGAAATTCTACAACCGGGAATTTTATGATTTGCACTTAACTATACACCATTACCTACCAATTATTGTTTTGTTAAAAGCAATTTTTGTATTGAAATAAAACAATAAGCGAAAGAAATCATACAGCTTGAAAAATAAAAAACATTATCTTGAAGTACTAATAGAGAAGGAGAAACCATTTTTGGAAGTTGTACATAGAAGGAAGAATTCGAACAATTTATATTTTACCACTTTTTCTTGTGAAATATAAGCAATATTTTTCTAGACTATATTCATTTGGAATATTTGTTGAATATTTACGCTACATGATGCTGCAAAATGAGATTGTACTTCAGAAGGCTTAAAAACCCAAATAGCTTTCAAGTCTGTATAAATATTTATTTGCCTTAATTTATGGTAAATGACGAAGATCATAGTTTTAAAATTTTGTAGGTCTTGGCATATTTTCTCTGTTAAGCTAGTTTTATGTAGTGTAAGACATGTATGGGTAAAAGTAGTGGTCCAGTTAGCTTTTTTTGTGGTTTCTAGGTGTCTTATTTATATTAAATTTTCATAAGAAATACAACATGATAGAGGCAGAACATTTTGGGCAGGTGTAGGCCTGCATCAGATTCCAACAGATCTCCTAGGCAAGATATCCTGCACTTTAAAAAAAATTTGAAAACCTCTTTTTGCTTCTTGACCTCTAGTAAATATCAGCATCTTTCATCTTTCTTGCAGTGGCTTTCTAATCTTTAGTGCAGAGTAGCATTTGATATTTGATTGTAGCCTTGAGCAGCAGTTTCACCATTTCTGTGAGGTAAATCTTAATCTCTTCATCTTAAAAAATCTATTTCTAGAAGGGATGTGGTTTAGGAAGAAATTTCAAAACAGCTGCATTTTCTATTTCTATTAGGGACTCAGAAAATCACACAGAAATAAAATTACTTCCTACCCCCTTTCTCTGACCTCTGTAACTGGACCGTGTAATTCAATTTTTTTTTACATTCTCCCTCTTTTTTCTACACAGAAAAGTTGTCTTGAATTACCTGAAAGATTTACATTTATCTGGGGTTTCTGTATATCTGGTAGCCTTAATAAACTTTATGGTACCAACTAGGATGTGGCTTATCTGGAAGTTCTATATATTATGGCCACATCTAGCAAAGCCATATCTTTCTAATAAGATAGATAACTTTAAAAAGCATCAGATGAACTGTGCGTGTAGTTAGATTATACATGTAAGGCTTGAACCCATTAAATCTGCTGTATCCCAGGAGTTCTAGGTACACTGGATATGAAGAACAACCAAGCAGCTTATACAAAGCAGCCCGTGCCTCCTTGCAGTGCTGCATGGTCTCTACAGATCATGAGGCTGTCATTTCCAGACAAAACTTAGTGGGAAGCAGTCTTTTTAGCTCCAGGAACATCCTCGTGGGTCTGGAATATATAAAGATCCAATTATGGGTCACCCACGATTTTATGGAGTAGCGAGTGAGAAAGTAGGCAGGATACCCTGTAACCCCTAAGGCTGGATTTGTGTGTTGCCATCTGAACTGAGCCCAGCTCTAATGACACCTGGTACGGAAACGTGATTCCAGAAATTCTACTGGAAGTTCCTGTGTGTTAGCCTCATGTTATGCAAAGCGTCATAGCTATATCTGGACATGTAATGTGTGTTGTTTACATGCAGTCACACTGATTTCCTGTGATTTCTGTTGGGAGGGGTGTATGTATTTGTTTATTACTGTAGTCTACTATCTTGCATTAGCTGAAGCATGTGAAAGTGGCTTTATACTTAAGTCATTCAACTTGGGAACATATAATGAAAAATCACTTTATAACCTTCAAGTATTCTCATGAGATAATGAAAATTTATTGTTCTTACTAAGCAGAGCAAAGGATTATACATGTAACACTGAAAAAACCCCACCTGATTTATTTTCTCTGTTTTAATAAAACAAAAGAAATACGATGAATTATTATTAAAAGTTTTAAGGTTTGAAGCAATATCTGTGCTTTTGCTTTCTAGGACCAGAGCTTTGTTTTACTTATATTTATTTTATTGTTTTAAACTCATATTTTGTTAGTGCTTCCTTCCGATTCTTGGTAGTGGGTGTACATGGTGTGCCAAGATTGATTGAAACACCTTCAGCTAAAAAAAGAAATCTTCACAAGGTGAAGAGCATTTTTTTGCATTGTTACAAAAAGTGTATTAAACCTCATGACATACTCTTTTACAAGAAGGCTGAGCAAGGTGATTCTAGTTATCCTTGACTGTCCATGTGATAAAGTACAAAATTAAAAAGCGAAGAGATCATGAAGAGATGTAAGCAAGAAGTTTCAGGACAATGCTCCTGAAAGAAAACATTTTTGATAAAAGGGTGAAAGTTTAAGGACTGTTTTGACTACTTTGAGACCATTGAGTAAAAAAGGAAAAAAAAATTGTTGTTTTTTTTTCTCAAATTCCACCAGGTTATAGTATTTGAAGGCTTTTGTAGGGGGCAAGGGGGAAGGAGAAGTGAGAGACTGGCAAAAAAAAATGCAAAGCATTTTGGGAAAAATTTCCAATACTTTTAGACATCCTGCTTAATTTTTTTAACGGCCAACTTTTTTTATCTTTTAGTCCCCTAGCAGGTATTTGATCTGCTACTGTTTCACTATGTTTAGCAATCAAGTTGATCTGGCTTCTGTGTGATGATTCCCTAACTGCTCGCCTAGGTATTTGGAAGCTCTTTGGGTGTAAGATTTTCTCCCCTTTTCCAGTGTACACCCGTTTACAGATCATCATTTCAGTGACATACAGTATCTGAACATTCAGAGTGTGTTGAAGATTTTAAAACAAGTACCCTGCAATTTGGATAACAGATGTACAGAGGTCTAGACAAAGCCATGCCCCCTGGAAGGTATCGTTGGGATTCAGATCAATTGCCTTTCATGATTTAAGTCTTTTGCCAGAAATGTCTCCTCCTGTTTTCTTTCTGAAAAGAAAATCATCAACAGTCAGTTCCTTGCAGATTTTTCTGGTTCACAGTCATGAAAAAAATCTCTAGTATTCCCCGTCTTGAACATTTCAATCTTCTTTATATGTTTGCATTGTCCACTCTTCATAGATTTTAAAGCAACTTAGTAACAATACAATCCACATAACTTTTATTTTTTTAAGTTTATCTTTTGCAGATAAATTCATAGTGAGCACTAGAGTTTTATTCTTCTCTAACAGCACATTTTTATTATGTAGTGCAGTACTTGTGTTTGCCATAATCCATGTAATACTAATGTTACTGTGATAAATTTTTACAAGGTCCACATACTTTAAGTGGTTAGGGTACCTGCAAAACTGTAGCATCAGTTGGTAGAGGATTAGCTATCAAATGAAAAAAAAAAGCTATACCTTTACATTATCTAACAAGGACTCCCAAATTCTTTGTGCTTAAGGCGTAGAGGAAAACATCAGAAAAGAAATATTATTGCTCTTGCTTTTCCCTTCCATAATGCAAATGACATTTGAGAGTAAATTCCATGAGAAATCACCTGTATCTTCATCAGTGTCTCTGCACAGTCAAGTGCTGGAAGTTATGTCTGGTTAATACTTTTGTCAGCTCTCATGAGCTCTGAGTGGTGATCATCAAACCAAGGGCTACTTTCATTCTTTCACAGTGTAGCAATTTCACTGTGGTTCAGTTTTTGGTACAAACAGCCATTTGATTTACAAAAGCTGAGACTATGACAGACAAAATGAGAGCTGCCTGTGTATCTTTTTGACTAGTGACGTGATTTTGTCGCTGCTGTGATAAAACCTCATGTATTGACATAGAAAAGAATAGTTTAGTACTATTTCTAGCCTTGTTCTAAATGTATTAATGGAGTAACTTTCCCTGTCTGTTCCAAATTTATCTGATTGTCTCAGGAAGTCTGATAGAACAACAACTGACCTCTGTGGGTGCTTTGCCTCTCACAAACAACCAGCTAAAATCAACTCAAAAAAAAGCATCTGTCACAGCACAGATGAGAAGAAGAGTCGTGGAAAGGGTGGGAAAAAGTAAGTAAAGTATACTTCACGGGTAGGGAGTGGAACAGATGTGGTTTTTAAACCTGATGACACCATTACTTCACAATTTTATGTGGTGTTTGGTTTGTTGAAAAGTGTCAGCTTCATATTCTAAGTAACCCACAATGTTTTGGGTATTTTGATAAGTTGGAGGTTTTGGGGGAGCATGGGGGGAGAGAGGTGACTAAATCAATTTCTTTCAAGATGAGAACATTTTTGGGGTATTAGATCCATAGCCAGAAGAAAATATGAAAAGAATGTCAATGAATGAACCTGAGAAATAACAACAAAATTACTGCCTCTCCATGCAAACAAAGCAGAACAGACCATAACAGGACTTTTAACAGAGTCAGGGTAATACAATTGTTCAGGTTGGTGTTAGTTGATTCTCCTGCAGGCTAAATAAGGCATCTCTACTATGTTTTCTAGATGTTTACTAGATGTTTTCAAAGTGGGATGTTGGTTTTTAAATCTATTAATTGGTGCCATTTACAGTTTTGATCTTGAATAAACACTGTTCCATTCGATTGTTCCTCATGTCTCAAATTGAAATAACTGAAGATGGTAAATAAAGAAATATATCCATTTGCAAGAGAATTCAGTGCCTGTTTTATCAGATTAGCAAGAATACAGTGACTCAGTTATGTCTGCCTTGGGGTTTGTCTGTCTATTTGGAATTCACATAAAGTTTTCATACAGGTTTAAATAAAATAAGGACAGTATAGTAGTCCTTTTAAGATCTCCCCCTAGTAATATGCTGAATTGTTACAATCCCAGCCTTTGCACTGGATAGGAGAGTATTAGGTATCTCCTTTCTACCTTGGACCTAGTGTAGACCAGATCTGTATGAAGCACAAAATCTAGTCTAGTTCTTATTATCATAAAAGTCAAATTCTCATTCTTCAAGTCACTCTTTGTAAAACTTTGCAGAAGGCAACAGGGTTATTTTTTTATTCTGGTAACTTCTGCATACACTGACACTTCATCTTAGGAAAAGGTGTTGATTTTCCAGCAAATAAGGGTTTGCTTTTCTCGGCTATCCTAATTATCCTTAGTGAAAATTTGAGTTATGAGAGGTGGGACAGTAGGAAGCTGCTTAATGTAATTTTTAATTTTTTTTT
>VZTG01004626.1:1350470-1366997 GCA_013397845.1 Melanocharis versteri
TGTGGGGGGGGGGTGGGGGGGAAATGAAATGAAACTTATTTGAAAACAGTACCAGTGGATCTAAAATTCAAGAAATGGAACCTACTAAATTCTGGATAAGGCTGCTCCTGGCCCTGCTCCATAGGCACTTGCCCCAGGAGCCTTTGCAGAGTGACAGAGAGAGATGACCATGAGAACCTCATTACAGCACCCAGGCCACAGCAAGCCAAATCAGCAGATGTTGTAAATTTAGAAGAAACACATTCTGACACTTTTCTGTGCATCCAAATCCAGACTTTAGAAAAAACCCTTCGGTTGTAAAGCTCTTAATTAATAGAATATCAGTGTGGAGCATTTTGCCCATCTACTTCCTCCAGTGAGATGTCTTACCAAGGATATTGACTGAATTAGAGGAGGCTGAGAGGAGACCTTATTGTGCTCTACAGCTACCTGAAAGGAGTTTGGGGCAAGGCGGGGGTCAGTCTCTTCTCTTGAGTGACAAGTGATAGGTCAAGAGGAGATTACTTCAAGATGCTCCAGAGGAAGTTAAGATTGGATATAAGGAAAAAAAATTCCTCACCAAAAGGATTGTCCAACACTGGAGCAGACTGCCTGGGAAAGTGGTTGAGTTACAATTCCTGGAGGTATCTGAAACTTTTGTAAATGTGGCACTTAGTGACATGGTTTAGTGGAGAATATAATCGTGGTTTAACAGTTGGACTCAATGATCTCGGAGGCCTTTTCCAACATAAAGGACTCTGTGATTCTATAAATTAATGCCTGAAACTAAAACTAGTTGTAGCTCCCTTGCTTTATGAAGGCTTGGGGTTAACCAAGGTAACTAGGTCTTGATCCTGGGAATTGTGCTTATCTAAACATCCCTTTTTGGCAGTTGAATTATTCAAATGAGGAAGGACTGGATAAGGTATCTTTTCCTCTTTTAGAAACCCACAAGTGAAAATGCAGCTAATCTGTAATAGCACAACCTATGCTATTACATTCTGACCTATTATTATGTCTTGAATTGATGATTAGCTTTCAAATTAATCAATACATTCAATGTCTCTTATTAAAATGGCTTGACTTCTGAGATGTCCTGTGGAAAGGGTTAGTCGAACCACTGAAGGCTTTGGTTGTAAATTTTGGGGAACACAATGGAATCCCTTCCTGGTTGTTGTAGGTGACAAAACAGCATGATGTTCTTGAGTAAGAACATAGATTATGCAATAGTGTGATAAATGCTAGTAAATATTGATTTTCAATTAATTCTTGGAAATTAATGTATGACAACTCATGTAAGCAATATTTGAAAATAGGAAGTTAGGAAAATCATGATGTGACAGAACCTTTTGCTTTTATGAAGGGAATATTTAAGTTTAGGAGGAAATTAACAGAAGAATTCACACATTGTTATCGAGATAAAAAAGCATACAAGAATGAGATTTATAGTATAGAAAGCTTTTAACCCTTTCAATCCAACAGTATCTATCTCCTTTTTGTTGCAGTGGCTATAAATGTGTTTATTTTTTTTCACTAAATTTAGACTGACAGCAAACATTTATGTGAATTACTGAGTCTGACATCTAATTAACACAGTCTTTACAGGTTTAATGAGTAGTGATAAATTTCTGTCCTTTCTTTGGCACATTTTAATTAGTTCTAATTATGAGTGGAGTGACCTGAAAAGCTTGTTGTCCCATGGATTCATCATAAATTTGTGTAATTTATATTTGTATAAATAGAAAGAGATTTTATGGAATTGAAAAACCAAAGGTTATTTAAAACATTACGTCAGTCATATAATATCCTTGTGTAAAACTCAGGTAAGCAAAACATTGCACATAAATATTTGACTATGCTGCAGGTAATGCTTGAAAAAATAAATTCATTGTATTTTTTGTCTGAAGAAAAAGCAAGCGTGGAAGTACATTTTGTCTGTTGCTCACAATGCGAACATTAACTGCTGACATTCATCTTTAGTGACAGCATAAGGTTCAAGAAGACAGTGTATGTGTTTAAAATATCTATTTATAAAGATTTTTAGCACTGAATAGTTGCTGAAGTGAAAAAAAAACAAATGAGAATATAATCCTAATTAAGATGACAGCACAATTGCAAATTGTCTTTCTTAATGTAAATATGAAAAAACTTTCTCAGCCAAGACTATTCTTCCTTCACGGGGAATTTTGTAGTCTCTGGAGAGAGACGTGAAAGAACTGTCAATGAGATTAATACAATTTACATCACCTAAGACAACATATGAAAGTAACCAAAAGATTCATCCATTTAAATAAACATGCATTTCATAATAGCTGTATAAATGAAACATGCTGACATCCTACATAAATCTCAGTCAAGAACCGTACTTCGTTTAAAAAAATGTAATTTCATAAAATGGGACTATAGATAGCATTTATATTCTGTAAACTTGATCTTTCACTTCTTGTATGAGTAAGAAGTAAAATCTTTTGAGGCCCAAACTTGTAAAATGCTACCCTTTGGGAGCTGATGGGATCCTGAAGCATATGGCATCCCGCAGGATTCAGTGCTCTTCGTGCTGTGAAGCACGATGTCCTAGTTTTTTGGTATCTTTCATCCTAACTCCAAAAGTCTGACAGCTACTACACAACCATGCAGAATATCTGAAGATGTGAAAGAGAGAAGAAACCAGGTAGGGGTTTTTGACCGAATTGTAAAAAAGGAGTGAAAGAAATCTCACTTGTTAATACTGTTAGAAAAACCTGAATAGACTCTATTAAGGGTAGCTAAAAGATTCATATTCAGAAGTCAGAACAATATGTGAGTGTGTCTGCTTCCTCAACTTGGGCTCAAATGCTCTTTCCTGCAATTGCCAAAGCACTGAACAAATTCCTACCTTCTACATTAGTAGCAAAGTGGTGATTCCCTTGGTGTCTCTTGTTATTTTCATTTATGACAACACAAGTTTGGACAGCCTCTGCTGAAGAACATATGGTAAAATTACTGAATAAGAACTTTTGTTGAGCCTATGCCCCATATGTGGCAGCTTATGAATTGTAGGGGTAGAGAGGGAGCAGTTGAGAATACCTTTGCCTTTTCTTCCTAATCTGTATCCCTTTGATTATGGTTGCTTGAAATTGTTCTGTGATCTCAAGTGTAGTCTCAGTCAATCCAGAGATTATAACTGAACAAACCTGAAGTGAAATATATAAGAATAGAGCTCTAAAAGGAAGAATAGCCACATTAAAAAGAACGAGGGACTAGAAGTCGAAGCAGTGCATGGATTGGAAACTTTAGATATTTTGGAAAGTTGTTTCTTTTTTTTCCTCAGAGAATCTCTTGAAGATAGTCTTAAAATTAAATTGTGTCCTTGTCAAGATCAGGTCTCAGTTTTTTGTAATGCCTTATTTTAATGAACTTTCTTTTTTATTCAGTCCTTTCAGTGTTTACTAGCTTGGTTGCCTGTCTTCAGTTTCACTGATTTTTTTTTCTATTCTCTTTATGAAAGATAAGTAAATTGCTCTCAATTACTCTGCATAATGATTGATGACAGCGTCTTGTTTAATTATTTTTTTTGTGTTTTTGTCTGTCACTTGGGCTATGCAAGGATGTCTAGCATTTGTTAATACAGACGGTAATTGTAAGTACAAACAACTCACTTTTTTATTGATGAGAAATTTGCACCAGGTCGTATGTGCAGCTCTGAGATTGTTTCCTAGAGAACGCTTTTTCTTTATTAGGCTGATTTTAAACAGCAAAAGATATGGAGTTTTAGTCAGTTTCCTTAGGAGTTTAGACCAGACCTGATCAGGAGGACTTTTCTTTCTCACAATAATTCTACATTTTATTCTTTGGGGCGTGGTGTGTGCATTCTTAGAAAATTAACTAAGAGTTACTATTCCACTCCAAAAGGCACCACAAAAATTTCAGAATATATTACTCTGAAAGAAATTTATTAATAGCAGATAACTTCTTTGCCAAGGATCATTAGATGGTCCTTAGAAGGTAGGAAGGGTGTGACCCCATATTTTAACAATTAGTTCTTCTGTGGTCTTACAAGGGTTTTTTCAGGATCTTTTCTCTGTCAGTCATCAATATAATCTGCTTCCAAGGGCTGTTTTCTCCCCTGGTAATTCTAAGATGCAGAGTTTGAGAGTTTGATCTGTAGCCTTTCTTTTCAAGCCATTTATTCTGTTTAGTTAACTGAAGTAACTTCAACTTTCACTTAATTTAAATTCAGTTTTTCTTCTTTAGCCACACTATTTTACAAAATGAGTAAATCAAGAGTAAGTATTTTTGGTGTGGCATTTTGAAACTGGGCTATGAAGATGCAAATAAGAACCTCAGCAGATGAACATCAGACATGTGAATACTATTTCTGAGAAGGAATGTTAACTTGTCCCACTAACACTTTAGAATATAAAGGAACCAGGTTTTAGCGTCTCAATTTGTTGAGCTGCCTTTATTTTATCTCCTGCTAAACTCATCAGGAGCAAAGCAATGAAATAAAATATTGTAAGAATCAAAATTAAAATTATTCAGCCTGTGAATCTGAGACAGATCGTGAAATAATTACCTTTGCTTTAGTAATGTTGCTCATATCTTTTCCATTGTTCTTGGTACTTATATTGTCGTCAAGGAAAAAAATAGTTGAATGCTAAATCTTCTCCACTGTGCACAAACAGAGGTAATGAAAACTGCTTGGACTCTGTTTGAGGATATAATGTGACCCTTCTTGTAAATTCTGTCAAAACTGCTCTGTAAATTCAAAAGGAATAATGACAGAGGATACACATCATTGTCCTTACTAATTCTGCAGACACTTAATGATGGCACACGTTATCTTGGACAGCTATCACTTTCAAACAGTGGAATTTCCTTTTTGGGATATTTCTAGTACATTTCTAGTTCAACACATTGTGTTAAGGGCCTGGCCGTGCTGGTTTGGAATGCGTGTGCGCATATATTTACAGTGCACGTAAATACTTTCCCATTTAAAAAGGGAAGATGTAGTCTAAACGGTGCATGATCTGAAGTAAATTGGTATGTGAAACAGTGATCTCAAACATGTCATTTTGCCGTATTGCAAAGAATTTAATAGAAACATTTGTTGCATGCACTATTTTTTTTCTGGTTTTGATTGTTTAGAAATCAAACCTGTGTTGATGAAAGGCTGAATGAATGAAATAAAGCTTTCCACTTAAAAATGGCCAGACCCAGCCAGACCAGTGAAGTCAGTCAAATGGTGAAGGGGATATCAACATATTTAATATTAGAAAAGGAACCTCATACATGTGATCTACTGCATTTCTATTGCTCATTAAACAGTTGCATAGTTCCTTATTCTTAAAGGTATTTATTCAGGTCTTTAGAGTTTGACTGACTTATTCTAAATTTCATTGGCAATGGGTGAGAATGAAAGTTAAAGCTAGTATAGGATTTAGGTGTTTTAAAGTTGGATTTAGGCTTTCAAGTCCAAAATTGTCATTCAAAAATATTAAATTTGTCGATTCCGTAGCTCAGGGCTATTTTAAAGTATTTAGATGCTTTCTTGATTAGTTTAAATATTTCTCTTTGGCTGCACAGAGAGTAGTTCCAGCATTTCTTAAGCCCTAACAGAATCCAATGACTAGATGACACTCCAATTTTTTCAGACCAGATTATTACACCTCTTTGACATAGACAAGGTCTTGCTTCTCAGGAAACACAGCAGTGGCGATTTTGTTTCAGGGGAAGATGACATTTTCATGAAACAAACTATTGTGTAGGCTCTTTGTCTGGAAAAAAAAAAGCCAGTGATTGCTTGGAAGAGAAAGAGATCTGAATGCCCTAGCTGCTAGAAGAGAGAGTCCCTCCTTTTTCTTTCACTTTTTGTATTTTTTATTTCACTTTCACGGCACTCTCTTTTCTTAGAAAGAATTTACAAATTCTCATTTCAAATAAGAATTACAGTGTATAATACATAAGGATGTTACCTGGCCCAAGGGGAATTTCTGCTCTCAACTGCATCCTTTTCATCTGTTATAGCCATGAAAAAGAAATAGAAATTAGTCTGGTGTATGGCAAACTCATGTGCTGGTTGTTCTTATTTTTATTGATGTTTAGAAGATTCTTGTTCAGAATCAGCCTAACTTTTAGAGAACTCTTTTGAGAACTATTTTAGTTTTTAAATTTTTCACAGTGGTTTTTCCAAATGAAACAAGCAAAATATTACTTGTGGGCTGTATTAAATGAGCACTGTCTCATGATGCAGAAAAATCTCTTACAAAAATTCTAATCTGCTGCTGAACTTTATTGATTAGAAAGCCTCACAAACACTTCAATAACAAAACCCTATACTGGTCTGTGTAGAAATCTAAAAAGTATCTATTGATTGTTTTCTACCTGAAAGATTATTTTATTCTGATAAATTGCCTTTGTGGACTCCAACAGAAGCCACACTTGCAACAGAGAGTATATATAGTCTTCTCTGTTACTATAAATGAGAGGAAAGAAAATTCTTTAATTTTAGTATTTAAGACTATTCTATGTACTGTGATAGGCCCTTTCCTATAACAAAAGGTTTGAAGACAGTCCTGCTCTGTTCCCTCTGCATTCAAGGAAACAAAACTGAGAGAACTAGATATTGGCCTGGAAAATGTACATAAAGTATTTATCTGGTTTTATTAGTGTAATTATCTACCATTTATTAGTATTATTGTGTTTTCTTTTTCAATCATAAGTGCTGAAAAATAAATATACTTTAAAAGGTCCCATCAACCGAAGTACCATCACTAAATTTAAATATACCTGATCTTTGTAGTCCTTTCTCTTTTATACTTAGCAGTCATAACTACAGTGGCACTAGATTGGACCAGCTTCTACTTTAAGTTCTTTATGGTGCTACTGCAGGTGTCAGGAGCAGGATTAATTCCATTATAGACATAACTTACAGAAACTCTGGTCTGTGTATAAAGCAATAGGATTTTTCACTGGTTTCCACTTCCAAGTATCTTCAATGGGTAGTTTTGGTTAGCATGCACTATGCCTGCTGTCAAAAAGACAAAGATATGGCTGGTTTATGATCGAGACTGCACTTAAAAGAAATGGTGGCTCCTGTCCCTTTAAATGAAAAAGAAAGAAGAGTTCTCTTGTTCAGAACTACCTGAATGTATTGGACAGCTGAGCAGCTAACAGTAGCGTAAGTATGCATTTACTTCGTGTTTAGCATAGAGTGAATAAAGTTACAAAGTTCCACTCCAGAATAGACACTAACGTGCAATAAGTGAAGGGAGCTGCTGATACTTTAAAAATACAGGGTAAAATACTTAGTTCTGAGCAGCTCTCTTGCAGCAATACCAGGAGAACATTTTTCTTTACACCAGCTTTGAGAATGTTTTTGTGGGAAACATTTACTTGTGTTGGACCTCAGTCTGCTTTTTTTAACCTTGTTCTCTATTGGCATCGTGGACATCCCACTGTCAAGGTGCAGATTTATGATTAGCACAGTTGTAAAGATTGCTGTATTAGCCTTCCTACCTGTTTGTACTGGGAACTCTCTTTCATTGGTGTTTCTGGTACGGGAGTTGGGAGGGGACACAGACGGGACAGCTGAAAACAACTGACCAAAAGTATATTCCAGACCATATGGGATTATGCCTAGAATATAAACTAGGGGAAAGAAGTGGGAAGGAAGGGTGTTTGGAGTGATGGTATTTGTCTTCCTAAGCAACTGTTACACATGATGGGACCCTGCTTTCCTGGGGACGACTGAGCACCTGGCTGCCCGTGGGAAGGGGTGAATTCAATCCACAAGTTTTATTTTTCCGATTCTCTCCTCAGTCCACCAGGGGAGAGTGAGCAAGGGATTATGTGGTGCTTAGTTGCCAGCTGGAGTTAAACCACAACAACCTGCATTTGGACATATGAAATAATTTGGTGAGACATTTTAGTGTCATGGCAGGTGTAAGGCTGAATTCACTGTGCTAGCATTCTTTATTTGCAGTAGATGAAAAATAAAATGTCACTCAAAACAAATGAAGAGCAAAATTGTGATCTGCATTAAGATGGCTGTGTCAAAAATAGCAAAAATTAAACCAACTCAGGACTAGAGGGATGGCTAAAAGAAAGTTATATTAGGGAAGAGTCGCTGTCACTGTTCACAGTCTTTTAGCTGTAGTCAAAACTGGGTTCACATATTATTCACATACGAAAATTTAACTATAGCGTGCTGAATAATAAATGTCCAGCTTGATTTGGAACAGTCAGAGTGAATATTGTTCTTGATATAAGACTTTTTTTCCCCAGAAAAAATCCCAAGATTTTTCCTGCCTGCACATATGCCCAGTCTTTAATGGTGCTTAAATTAGATTATATTTATGCTTAAATCAGTATGTTTGAGAATTTTCTGAAATCCACTCAGAATGCATTTCAATGGAATTTATTCATCTAAATATTTTATGCCACATCAAGGGCACCAGAATTTATGAGAATTAAGTGGTAGACTTTTTTTTTAAATCTGCCACTGTAATCATTGAGTCTGGTGCTCATCATACTGCATTTTTGCAGATAATAAAAATAGGAAGCATTAATTTAATGTTAGTAACAGAATGCATCGTCATTCTAGAGGCTTGCCATCAGGGAAGTGAAAATTAGAAATGCATGGGTTTTCCATGCACCTCTTATCACTGCATGTGCTTTCCAAGACACAGGAAAGTAGAAGACAACTTTTCTAGAGAGAAAAAATTGGCAGTAATGTCCAGGATAGAAAGTGAAGAGAGAATGCGTGTGCATTTTGTGTCAGTAACACTAGAAAGAAGTTTGCTTGCGCTTCAGTACTGCTGAAAGATGGCAAAAATCCTAAAGTACTTCACTGATTTTCATACGTTGTGGACAATGGTTCTTTAGCCACCTGAGCAGCTTTCTGCATTTTACTGTGTCCAGCATGACCAAAAAGGCACACAACAAGATGAAGAGAAATAATGTAGCTGGCTTGATGCTTAAACACAGTCTAAGGAATGGAAACAGCCATTGGTTTTACAGTGTTAGTGAATCAATGGGGTTTTGCACTTCGTAAGTGTGTAAAGGAGTTGCTTGTTTAAAGTGAAGACTGGGAAGGGGAGGAACTGGCTCGAGGCTCCTAATAGCAGTTTTTCCAGACTGCTTATGCCACAGCTCCCACAGGCAGTTGTGCTATGTAATAGATACTGCAGCAAGCAAGGGATTGAATTAATGGTATTCAACAGAGGCAGAAGGGAAGGGAAGATGGGGAAATGTCATAAGATCTGTGGGGATTTCTGTGTGTGATGGGAACTCCATAGGAGTGGCAGAGCCAGGTAAAGGAGTTGAGGTGTCATCTCAGGATCTAATGAACAACAGTTCACTTACCCTTCAGGATCCTGGGGAGAAAATTATAACAGATAACATCAGTCAGGTTTCAACTACAAATTGTATGCATGCAGAGGGCACCCTGGATTCTACCATCTCCTGGCATTTGGTGTTTGACTCTGAAATTGCTGTAAAATAGAGCTTTGAAAAAAACACCCAATCAATCACTAATATTGAATTTTATTAAAGTTAAATTTGTGATAATATATTAAAAAAACCCTGCTTTTCTATCAATGTACAATAGATATCTGAAGACATAATCTGAACGCTGTATTTAAAAAAAATTTGAAAATCATTCCTATGGTAATACAGAATCATAAAATCTTTCACAGATCAGGCTAGTGCTGTATAGCATAGAGGACATAATATAACACAAATGCAAAATGACACACTACAATGAATGAAGTTTGAACTCTTAAAATAGATGGTTTATAGGACATTTTAGTAAGCTTTCCAAATTATGAAGAATAAGCATCTTTCAGGGATTATTTTTTCAGACACAGCAACTCAGAATTGTATCTGCTAACGAAAAATAAAATCAAATTATTAATGACAGCAGGTACCTTTCCTGTCCAAATAAAAAAGACCTCAAAACTGTTCTGATCAAAAAACACTACCTATGCATAAGGGGGGAAAAAAAATCTTCATTTTGTATGAGTGCAAAATGAAAAATATCTTGAAAAATAATCCCCACGTGCTGAGACATGACATGCTATGGAATGAAGTTCGATGACTAAATGACATCCTGTGGATTCTTGCCAGGTTTTTTGCAAAAATCAGCACTTTTCTCAAATAATAATGAGATGTAACTGTCAGGTAAGACAAGCTAAATGTGTTATCAGAGAAAATGACAATTGTGGTTATGTATGTTACATGGTGTTTGCTTGGAAGTCTTTTCACTTATCAGAAAGGAGAGGGAGCACTACAAGCACTGCTGTCTGAGTTTCTCAACATCTTTAGAAAGATTTTCCACTCTTTGTATTGTCATATAATTAGAGGCTTTTCTCTTTGCAGAAATTGGGTGTGCCACATAAAGTATGACCTCATCAAGGATGAGCTGCCAGACAAATTGACACAAAGGTGATCCTCTTGCACTTATTTTTCTGAGCTATTGATTTTAATTTGAATTCCTATTCAGGTTGCTTAAATACCAAAGCTGGTAACCACTTCCCATTGCTAACCACTTCACTTAGATTTTGAATATATGAACCTAATATATGTATACACGATTGAAAGTTATTTTCCCAAGTACTTTATAAATAAATACTTAGTTTAGAAAGAAAGCCAGGCAAAACAGCTGGGTCATATTCAGTTTTCACTCACAGGTGCAAAATCTTGTTCCTAGTCTCTCTTTTTTATCATCAAAGAACTTATCTCTAGTGTATACTTTATTTTTATGTCTCTTTTTTATCTATTCCAAGTACTTCAAGGACTGCAGGATAGTTTTTCAGTTTAACAAGTCTTACTAGTTGAAAGGTGGAATCTCCTCTCCAAGTATACAGTGGGGATAAGTTTGCTTCTATGTTTCGTACAGTAAATTTTTTTGGTCACAAAATAAGGCTCTTCTTGTCCTTTGTAACAGTTGTTTTCTATGTGCTCCCATTTATTTTTTTGTTAAGAAGGAACTGAAATAGAAAACAGGCTTTTAATGCAGTGTCACCAGTGTTGTGTGGTACAGACTTGTTCGATGACATGGTAGTTCTGCTTGAAAAGTCACTCTTTGTTTCCATACCCATTAATTTGAATCTGTTTTTCTCTTCTTTTCCAGCATATAAAGACTGCTGTCCTAATTTCTACTCTTCTATAAAAATTTTGTTCAGGAGTCAGTCATATCTTTATCAATATCTGTATTTTCATGGTTTAATTTGCTTTACCCATATTTCTAATTAATCCTATACTTTTGCAGGTTTCTGTATTCTGCCATGCTTATATCACCATGAATTTTATTAGTTCGTATGCAAGTGGTTAATAGGAAATTTGGCTGCAAGTGAAATTTACTGTGTTTGCTTGCAATAAATTTGAGAAATATTGACAGCCTTTATTGTGGAATGAATATTTTTTTACAAAAATTTCTATCTGAGTTTTGCTCTGGAAATCCATGGAAGAATCAGTGTTCTGTATGTATTTCCCACTCATTTTTCTTGTTCTGAATTTTTATGGGTGGAAATTTTATCTGAATTTAGTACTAGGTAAGCCAGTAATTGCTGTTTCCCCTCTGAAAAAAAAACGTCAGGAGAAAGGACTTATAAAGTCTTGGGTTGGATCTGCCAAAGGTCCTCAATAATGGTAGCACAGACTCTCTAAGGGTAGTATAAAAATGACTTTTGAAGAGTATTGATAGCCTTAAGACCTAGGTGGTCTGTGTCAGCATCACAATGCCAGCGAGGCATAATTGCAGATTTGAATATTTGTACCAGTTTCATTGCATAGAACAGTAAGTTGGGGAACTAGAAATTGAATCATCCTGTCATGATTGCTGCTTCTGCACAGATGCTGTTGAACTGTTTATTCCAAAGACAATTGTATTGTTTCTTAAGTTGTTTTTGTAAAATAGAGAATAAACAATTGAAAAAGAAACAAAGATCTGTACATAGCAGAGTAGTTCAGTCTGCTTACAAACTAACTGAAGATTTTCTTTTCCTTGATGTCACTTACTATATTGTAGAACTGTCTTGTGAGGTCTTTAGGTTTGGGCTTCAAATACTGTCCATCTCGAGCCTTCTAGTTTTCAAAATGTCCCATAGAACCACAGCATGTTTCCCTTCAGAAGTGGTCTCTGAAGGTCTTTAGTCAAGCCTTCCACGGAAAGCAAGGCCAGTAAAGTAAGATGAGGTTTCTCAGGGCTTTATCCGGTTGGATCTTGAAACCTCCAAGGACAGAGACTGCACAACTTGCGTGATCAACCTGTTCCACTGTCTGGCTGTTCTCATAGTGAAAACTAGTCCATACCTCCCTTGTTTCAATTTGTGCCTTTTGATCCATGATCTTCTGGTGCTGTGAATCCCAAAACTGTGTGCAGTATTCTATGTGTGAATACTGGCTACTGAGCATTTTTTAAGAATCCTTTGCTATATTCAGTCCTGTGTTAAGGGACCTCTTAGTGCTGAAGATACTGGCTTAAGTCCTTTCCTAGTCCTCATCAACTCGCAGTTGTTTTTTTCTGGGGAAAATTTGCTTCTAATTGTTCTCAGAAGGCATCATTGTGAGGCATTGGAGTAAGAGGACAAGGAGCGCCCTCTTGATTAAATTTTCTGCATTTGAGCAACAGCATACTGTCCATAGGATTTCCCTTCTTTGACACAGCTCTTTTCCTTGGGAATGTCATGTGAATTATCTAAAATAATCAGTGCACTTCTTATTGATTGTGGTACAGACAAACTTCAGGAAAATAGTACCAATTTACATGGAAAAGTACCATCCTCACGGAGACAGGGCTAACAGAAATCTTTTTTTGGAAGGTGGTTGAACATTTTAGCAGGGTTGTAATTGTAATTACTTAGGAGAAAGAGTGACAGTTTTCAGGATGATTTGACTTCATCAGCCATAGGAAGTGACTCTAGAGTTTGAGTCCTCTAGGCTGTTTGCAGTTCATTCTCTCTAAACACTCTGCCTCAACAGCAGCAGCAAACTGCTTCTTCCTAGGCAAGCATCCCTTGTCCAAAATGTAGATGCTTTACTTCCTTCCTCCTCTAAGGAGCAGCTCACCAGTCCCATACAGTACAGGCATCTGTTTCCTCTTGGTGTTCATTCCCTGCAAGTTAATTCCTTCATCAAAAAGCCACTGATGTACACATATCATCCCTTTCTCTTGCCACAAAACTGTGGCATTAGTTGTCCTCTCTCCATGCTGGGCTGTAGGTATAGTAGGTTTCAACTTGCAGAAAATAGGTGGAATTTCTGGTAGACCATGCTGATTTCTATCAAAGAAGGATATATTTAATTGCTCAACTGTTTTGTGATGAACAATTATGAATTTTAAAATCTGAATGAACTCAGTTCAGCCCAAAGGAAGTGTCTCTGTACAGCTTTAATACCAAACAGATGTTGTGCCTGGAAGGAATCTTTCCTGCCTAAAATACCAATCACAGCAGCTTCAGGGCTGTTCAGAGCTGTGCTAGCTGCAAATCTTGTCCAGTGGATATTGCAGTACTGTCTAGATCAGCTGCCTTTGTTCATTAGAAATTTCCCTTTTTATCTGAAGAGTATCCCAGATTTTATAGCTTCTTCAGCACTGAATTGATGAGTAAGGATGAGGAGAAAGAAAATGGACTTCTCATGAAGAAACATAGAGTCTATTAACATGCTTATAGCCACAAATAATAAAAAAATTGCTTTTTATAAACTACTTTCTGTTATATAGTTTACTTCATCAGAAAAGATGATATGCCACTCCAAAAAAGGTAAAATATTTGGTTCTTTCAGATATTTTCCCTTTCTTTTTGAAGTTAATTTGTTTAATGTGGAGGGTATACGTCTAAAATTCAAAAAATACAGTAAATCTTGGAAATAGCTTGTGATACTGAATGCTTTTAATTAATATAGTCTTAAGTAAATTTGGTTTTTTATAGTCCAATCCTTTGAACAAGTGTGACTCAGGCGAGATCCAGAAATGCAGATTCTTATCTAGATCTAGACTTAATCTGCAGCATTTTATCAGAAGCCTCTTAAGAGAGGGTGCTGAAAGATTATTGTTAAGAAAGCATGTCTCTGCCCCTCTGGTCTCCTTCACATTCTTGTGTAAAATAGAAACATTCTGGGTTGTATTTGATCTGGAATTTAATAATGTTGTGAATATCTTAAGATTCAGACTCATAGTCACTTCATCAGAGGAAATAAATCAAATCCTTCAGTGTTTCCATTAGATTTAAATGTGAGATTTGAGGCAACTGTTCTGTGCCAAATATTGCATCTCTGTCAGAAATATGAAAGTGTCTGATTCAAGTCCCTTCTTTACCAGGTTTGAAACTGGAGTTTCTTATCGCCCCACCTTTTTTTCTACTTTCCCTTCAGAAGTGACCTGGGAACCCAGGGCTCTGTAGGGGGTAACTGCGGCACAGCTGGCAAGCCAGCTCTTGATATCCAGTGCAGACACAACTCATCTTCAGGAAGCACATGTGAAACTGCAGATTTATCTGACCTGAAGAACGATACCTTAAGGACACCAAGTGGTATTTCTATAAGTTGTCCAGCCTGTGGCAAGTGCATCAAACAGCATAAACAACTTTCTCAGCTTTATGGGTTCATCTTTATTAATATTTTATCTCAGATCAGAAATAAGCTTTAAGCTAATATTCTGATCATCCTGATTTTCCAGCCTGGTATTGAATGGTGGTCCTATAGTACACAACGTGGGTTTTTGTTCATATGACAGTAAAAGATTTAAAAAATGCTATAGCAGCATTCACGAGATGATCTAACACTTAAAGGTTATTTAATCTGTTGAAATCAGGCTAGAGCTATGTCAAAATAAAACACGCTGAAATACTTACAACATAGATCTCAGGTCCCTGGCCTGAGGTACTTTTTTTCTCTGTATTAATTACCTATCATCTTCTAATGCCCATATTACCACCTCATTACCATATTGTCTCCTGATGTAGTCATTCAAGGCTGTTTTTTCGTAGGTTGGCTTACACAGAAGTAAATTTTGCCCACTGATGTTGCAGAAACCTTACAGAAATCTCATCAACATAAAAGTGACATTTTTCTATACTTCATACTGTGAGGAAGGAGGTTAAAATCAATAATGTGTAAAGGCCATCTACCCTTTTATTATTCAGGTTATTGGGGTTTGGGGTGTTTTCTCCTAGTGATTTTATTCAGTTACTGTTTGATCTGCAAGACACTTATTTTCTTTTTTTTCACTTCTCCCCTCCTGCTCCTGATGTTTTACCCCAAAGTTGTTTTCCATCCTTGCTCTGAATAAGCCAGGGTGGAATCATTCTCTCAGAACAGCTTAAGTGAAGTGCATTGTATGGTGGGAGTAGAAATGTTACTGCTAATTAATTATCCATAAGTATTTTCGCTTTTCCCAAGGTATCTTCCCATGTGAAAATAAATATTGATTTTTTTTAATTATTCATTTTTCAAAGGATCTTGTTTTCATCTCTGTGAGAAGTCAGATGCTTTGAATTAAACCAGTTTATAACATGCTTTGAATTTACCAGAAGGGATTAGCATAGCTTTTATAGCTCAATTTTTGTTAATAGTATTTCCAGTCAAGGTTTCTGTGATTTCAGTAATAACTGACTTTTTTAATAGTCATAAATCACATAAGGTTTATATATATATTTAACATAGAGGAAGGTCAAATTTTTCCTAAATGAACTAGCAAATGAAGAATTTGAGGTTTCACCTCAAATTATTTCCCGGCACACAGGGAAACAAGCAAAATAAAACCAGAAGCAAAGAAAAACCACCCCCAAATCATTGTTGCAATACTTTAAAAGGTCTGTAATGATAAAAGGTAAAGGCTTTCTCAAACAGAATGAGCAAAACACTGCATCTTAAATACTCTGAATATGGCCTCCATTCGCCTACACACCCTTCCAACACCTGAGATAATAAACAGATTCAAAGAATGAATTGCTCTCTATTTTTGCCACTTCCTCTTATGCAGAAGAGGGGGTAAAAAACTAACTATAGCTCCAGAACTCTGAAGAAAGTTGTCTGTAACTATGGCTGTGTAACACAGTGGTTTTGATGGTTTCAGCTTCTGGAAGTTTTAGATATGTATTCCAGAAAATTCTCTGTGCAGTCATGAACAGTATGATCTCTCAGGGGTTTTTTACAGACTGTCCTATCAGTGGATTATCCCGCTGTTTTGGGGTGGGGTTTTTTTTGTTGTCTAGGTGCCCTAATATCTTCCCACCATCGTGTGCTACTATTGTGAATTTAGTGAACAACTTACGATTTGTGAAAGGGATCTTAAGCAACAGTGTCTAGGATATTTGTAACTGTGTCCACTTTAGTGTTCAATATTAGGTAATGTGTCTTTTTTACAATTGTACTTCAAGTTCACCTCCAAGTGCTTTCAGGATGCTCGAACTCAGTTCTTTCAGTTCTTTCCTGATGGCCCTGAATTGGTAAGAGGTGCTGTCCTGTTAGAGTGCAGCTAATGAGCTCCAATCCCTAATGGGGTGTTGGATCACAGGATCAAACTGGAGTTAGTCAGCTATGATCCTTTCAAATATATATATATAT
>VZTG01004626.1:1367045-1508371 GCA_013397845.1 Melanocharis versteri
TATATATATATATATATAACATGGACTGCTGGTCTTCTGCAGCGAACTATTCACTCTACAAGTTTCAATGCCATTATGCCATGCTACTTGCTAAATCAGACATAGCCTATGTTCATCCTCCCTCTATTGTTGTATTTTCTACTGCTTTAGTGATGGCAAGAATGTATCCTCCCTACCTCATATGACTCAGAGAGGATCTGTAAGGGGACACAGAGCTTTTGAAGAAAAACAAGAATTTTTAGATGCAGTGATCTCAGCTGGATTGAGCTTCAGAAGTATCAAGGGCAACCTAAGACAGATAAAAATAGACTGGATATTTCATTTGATGCAGCTATTTTAATTCCAATATCTGATAAGAATGCTATGTTTGAACTGATATTTTTGCTTCTTAGTAAATGCACATTTCGCTGATTTCAGCAGAGATTACATGACAAGGTCAGAGATCAGCCTTCATCCAAAAACCACTTCTGCTGAGAATCTGGCACATTCAGTTCAAGATTTCTACCCAAGTAAACAAGCACATTTTAGAATATTTTTCAACCTGCCAGTTTTACAAACCGGAATTTTAAACTAATGCATAGTTGTCAAGCATGTCAAGGTGGGAGAAATTCACTAGGGAAGAACAAAAGTATAATTTATTGACTGCAGTGTTTTCCAAATTATTTAAATGTTATTCCTTTCCTGTCTCCTTTCTCTGAACTTACTATGCTATACCCTGCTGAGGACTAAAAATACAAGGTTGTGAAGAACACCTCCATACAAATGAGTAAATTTGGTTTATTATTCAGGAGAATGAAGGGCAGTAGAAGGTCTTGCTATTCCCAGAAACAAACCCGCGTGTTGTTTGGTGTGGTTTCCTCCATCTGTGATTATGACAAAGAAAGCATGAAACCCATTATGTCTGAAACTGGTTCCAGTTTAAGTCCTGTATAAGAACTGGCAAAGTGGCAACACGCAGGCGATAGGTCTTCCTAAGCTGGCAACCTCTGCCTGCTATCCTTCTGCCCATACAGACGTCTTTCTCTCATTTTCTGTCTGCGGAAGCTGACTTACTGTAGCACTCCCAACAAATGCCAGAAGCAATAGTTCACAGTTTTCGGTTCCTTGACTCTAAACCAGTGGTCTTCCAGTGCTTTCCAAGCTTTGTTTCACCTCACTTGCTGTCCTCAGTAACCTGGACCTGGCATTTGTCATCTGTTTCTTCATTTTCAACACTATTTGGGAGGTTTTATTTCATAGCTGAGAACATTTTTCTACATTCTTCATCTTCTTGGTCTGCTACCCAAATGCCCTATATTTCCTGGAGTTCTTTCAGTCTTGTCCACTAGTTTTGGGCTGATTATTTCAAGGATTTTCTACACAGATTTTAAGTTTGTTACCCTCTTAATTAAAACTATCAGAAGATCAAATACTTGTTTAACTGAAGAGCTTGCTAGGATCACCACGTATTCAGAAGAAGATGGAAGCAGAGAAAGGTAGAGAATCCACACAGGATGCAATAAATATTTACACATTCCATATCTTATGCTAAATTTTGTAGTAGTATATTCTTGTCAAAATATTAATTGAAAAATACTCCTCAAAACTTTCCCTTTAAATAGTTCTTACCAATTTTAAAGAATTCTTGAAAGATGTGGCATCCATTTGGGTCTTGTTTAGATTTAGCCATAACTTTCAGTGTTATCATCCAGACATAGGCTTGGTTTAGAAATGAGAGACTGGCTAATGCTAAGGAAGAAAAAGCTTTCTGATTTTTTTTTGTCTGAAAATTCTACAGATAGTGAAAGAAAACAATTGTGAATACTTTTTTTATTATCGTACTTGTATTTCTGAGAACAAAGTAGAATGTTATCGCCTTGTAAAACACACGTTTATGTAAGACTTCAGAGCTAAAGCAAACAGTATGCTCACTGTCGGTGAAGCAAACTTTGAAGGAAACTGGACGACCACTATGTTTACCATACGCTCTGCCAACTGTGTTGCAAATTGATGTACTGAAGACTGCTGGGCAAAATGATTTGCAGATTTTCAGTCTGAGTGTGAACTGTTGGCATAAATATAGGTTTATAGATCAAACGCTTGGCAGTGCTGAGAACATTGAGAGTGATGGCAGCTTCCCACAGAAGGAAACGGTGTTTCGTGTGACCTTGCAGGCATCTTCCATGTGGATTAACGCAGACAAAAATCTCTGGATTGATGATACCAGTCACAAATTCAGTAAGCAATGTATGTGTGTTTATTACTGGAGGGTAAAGGGCATCTTTGCATCTTCACTGCAGGTTGTTCCCTCCCTCTAAAGTAATGTTGATTTCTATGTTTCAGCTTCCATTCCCAAAACTGCTCTGGGAAAACCAGACTTGACTAGTGCAGTAGCCACTAGAGACTGTGTAAACTGGCTGAGAAGCTGTGATGTTGGTAATGAAACAAAGTTTGAATTTTGGCCTGATTCTTCAGGGCATTGAGGACTCTCAGTTTCACTAATAAGATCTGAGGACGCTCAGCATTTTTTGCAAGGATCTCAACACTTTGCAGACCTAGTCTCTGGATGGATTCCAACGAGATGCCCAGGACAGTAATCACTATGAACAGATAATAAAGAAGCATTTCATGTTTTCAGTTACAATAAAACAGATGCTGTTGTGTCTGGTCACTTACAACTAGAAACTGTGAGTTGAACAGTGCTTTAATTGCTTAAAGAGTATGTAAATACTTTAATACATTTTTTAAATTGCCCTCCAGTTCTTTTTAAAATATCAGAGACTGTGGAATTTAGGCTTTTCTTTTTAACAAGTATTAATATAGACTGGAAATACTCAGCTATGATGCCGTACTTCCAATTGCCATCTATTCAAAGAGTGCAGTTAAAAAAGCAAAAAAAATGTGGCACCTGTTTAAAAAAAAAGAAAGTAACTCTGAAAATTGCTTGTCTTTTTTTAGAAATATTTGCATCTATTTAATATTAATTTTAATAATAAAGTTATAATAAATATCTAATAATAAACATTGTATATATTTAAACAGCAGATTTTGTACCAGAGCATTCTACACAGAATAGCTCGTAACCCCTACCCCACCCTCTGCCTGATCTTCAATACATAAGCTCTAGTGAAATTACAGAAGTGCCAATATTGATTTGTTTTCTGTGCTGATGGATATGTCAGATAACATTTTCTCTTCTTAAGTCAATACTCAATTTTTAAAAACTATGATAATGGATAACTAAGTAATTTCAGTGCAATTCTTGCAACTCTAATTACTGATGCTAAATATAATACACTGTTTTTACTGTATAACTTGCCATAAGATAGGAGATGGAGGCCATTTAAAATGCTTTCTTCTCGCTTTAGGAAGTATTTTAGAATACTTTCTTCTTGCTTTTAGTTTTGCTTTACTGCATGCAGTAGTAAGCAGTTACAGCATTAAGAGCAAATGCTGTGTAAACACATCCTTATAGGTACTATTCTTCATATTGAAAGCAGAGAGAGAGCACTGAAGACACTGGAACCGTCAGGTGGCCCTGGAATTTGCTGAAGAGCAGAGTGCTTTGATTCTATTTCATATTTGTTAATAGACCTGAGAACTGCAATAGCTTGTCATGAATTTCAGAAGTATACAACATGAACACTGTAACACAAACATGAGAGAAAGGGCAAAATATATCAACAGTTGGTTGAACTTGAGTTCACCTTGGAGATGACTGAGAAGATGGTACTTTTTAGGACGCATTCTCAAATACTTGCTCTTCATTACGCTAGTGAAAAATCCTTAGAATTTCAGAAGTATGGCTAAAGTTTGGGAATGAGTAATTGATGTACTTGATGTTAGGTGGAGAAAAGAATCGAAAGCTTTGTGCTCTGGAACCAATAGAATGAAATAGCAAACTGCCACCTAATGTCTGATGTTTGAAGCCATGCATGGAGAAATACAGGAGAGAGCTTTATACAAAGAAATAATTTTTTGCTGAAAATATAACTGAAATTGCAGCCTGATATTAACATTGTTGTGACAGTGCTTACAAAACAGTGTAGTAATCTAATAGTTAGCCTTGATGCACAGTGATTCTTTCCACAGCACTGATTGCTGTGGGTCAGCTCAAAGAGTACTGTGCGCATTTCTGGGGTTCTCTGGGTGTATTTCTGTAGAAATTTAAGCTCTAAGAAGAGCCTCAGGTGTGAATCTTTGCTTTTGTAGCCAAGATGAAATCTGTCTGGTGTTAGGGCAGAAACTGTGCCAGCATCATCACCCAGTGCAAGGCCTGGCCCGATAGCCCTGTAAGCAGAGCTGAACTGGGACAGTTCCAGTGGTTTTAATTGTTTGTACCTCCAGGCCTTGTCAGGCTGCTCTTACTGTTGTTTTTTTCACTTTTCTCATAGACAAACATGTTTAAAAGTTCTTCGCTTCAGTGAGAGCAACCTGCCACCCAAAAAGTTGTCAGGTGCTTACGTGAGAACTGATAGCATGCACCGTAACAGTGAAGTTGAATTTAGTCCAAGCAGATGTGTTCAGTGAGATACCTGCTCACAGGGTTGTTAGTACATAAAGGAATTTCCCAAGTCGTATTTCCTAATTCCTTAAAGTTAAGTGATGTTTATACAGAAAACCTTACCAAATCAATAGCTGACACAGTTTTGTACTGTATTTGTACTTGTGTGTGCATGGATAGGAGAGAAGAGGAAACTGGGAAGTAAATTGATATTATAATTGTTTTGAGCGGTGGGATAATTCTGTGACCTGTTGTAATTTCTTTATTAACATTGACCCGTAAAATATACTTCCGCTGTCATGAACATTTTGAGACACAGTCTTGGTCACTCACTAATGACAAAATGTTTAAACTAGGATCAAATGAAATTCCAAATATTCATAGGCGTGTATATCCAAAAATGAGTGGGAAGATGACTTAAAAATTTTTTAGTTTAGGGATGATTTTAAGAAGGTCATAAGAAGGACAAACACAATAGTAGAATGTCAATCCACCAAATATTTTAATTGTTTCTGCACTAATTTGAGAAGGGAAATAAACAGGAAGAGCTGAAATCTTAATTAATGATCACAACAGTGTCTCAATTGGCATATGAGACACTCAGTGGGATAATTCACATGATTAGAATATTAGTGGATATAATTTTACTCCAGAAACATCTGCAAGGTGGGGAAAATGAGAGAATGTACTGCTTTGCATGGCAAACAGTTCCGTAAAGAGATGATACACATGTTCTGGGTAAGGATAGAATGGTCAAATCAGCTGCAAATCACAAGATAAGGCTTGTTTCTTGGGAGGGGAAAAGACCTTTTCTTGAAAAAAAAAAAAGGCAAATCTTTCCGTAGTACAGATGATGGTAGTAAAATATGTTTTAGAAAATAGATAAAAGTCACATAATTTACAGCACATTTTTATATATAAATCGGGTAGAAGAAAAGGAAAACTGATTAGAATTAGATATGTAATTCTAAATATTGTGAAAAAAGGGCAGAAAACATTAAAGTACCAAAAATCTTGAGTGAGAATTACTGTGAAAAGAGACAGCTTACATATCTCCGTGATTAAGAAGTTGAGTTGTTAAGCAATACCAATAGTAATAAAAAAATCTCAGGCCTCGTGGGTACAACATTTGGAGAATAAAATATTTAGGGCCTGTTTCTAAACTCCGTCAAATTAACACTCAGAATTCAAAGTACACTTCTTGTACTCTTTCCTGAGCATCAAGTTTTTTATTAAATCAAGTTCAGTTTTCAGTTTTCTTGCCTTGAAAACCTTTTCCTTGGGGAAGGGGTGATCTGGGAAGCACGTATTAACTTCTTCATACAGGGGCTTGTAGAGATACTCGTGTTTACTAATCCTGTGTTTGCTGAAGGTGCTAAATGCTCACAAGGGCTCAAGGGAAGGCTGGACAAATTTTTGGAGGAGATAAGCACTAGTGGTGGTTGCATACTTTAAAATTTACATCTGGCTCAGGAAA
The DNA here is from genome assembly GCA_013397845.1 of Melanocharis versteri. Lineage (NCBI taxonomy): Eukaryota > Metazoa > Chordata > Aves > Passeriformes > Melanocharitidae > Melanocharis > Melanocharis versteri. The sequence continues at coordinate 1,373,006 of VZTG01004626.1, forward strand.
TCCTTGTACTGGTTGGAGCCTGCAAAGGGCAGGGTAAGTTCTTTTCTTTATCTGCTTGTTTGAAACTCAACAGGACACTTTTTTAAAAAAAGAGTATAAAAATGTATCTCTTGTATACTCTACTTGAAGGAGGTAATAATTTAGTCTTAATTTCATCAAAGATGGACCATTTATTCCCATTCAGTATTTTCAGTTCATAAATTCAGGTTTTAAATAAATAAGTAAATAGGTAGATAATGGCAATTTTAGGCTAAGCAAGCATATTTGTGGTTAAATTAGTATTGAATTAAGTTCTTTAAATTTCAGTTGTAGCTTTTTATTTCTTCCTCAGCCTATTGAGATTACTGTTTGTATTGCAGGTTGTTAATAATTGGACTGGCAACGGTTGGAAAATGTTAGATATTGTGGAGCAGATATCAACTTAACAGCATTAACTTGTCTCCATAAGTTTGGATTTAATGTGTTCTCACCCTTGATATTTTATCTTGTAGTGTTACTATTCTTAGTTTATCCTTTGTTATGCTATTTAATCTTGTGCATAGTTTTTAAATATGCGACAGTCTAAAAACTTAACTTCAAATCCAAGTTACAAATCGAAGAGTGGAGCTTGTATATTCATCAGAACATTGTCACCACTTTTCCTGTCATGTTCTAACCTGCTGCTACTTCAGCACTGCAAAGCTCCAGTTGCCTGAACAAACACTGACTTTCATATCACTGATAATCCATCACTGATATAGAAGGAAAGGGAATAAAGGACACCAATTTACTGCAAGAAATTACAAAAAACAGTTTTAATATCACCATTAAAGTCTCAGGTCTATTGTGTGTGTGTGTGTGGTCCCATGCATAATGTAAGACTAATATGTTGTGTGGTGTTCCTATGAATCTAGTGTCAGAACAAGCAGGAATGATAAGGTATGTCCTTTAAGCTTTTTGTAATATATTATTTCTAGCTGTGGTAAATATCCTGATTGCATAGAACATTTCAGTTTTCCCTCTTAGTAATTTGTGAATGAATTTAGTTTTTGATTAGTTGCTGAGATAGCTGCACAGATTCTTTGCCTCTCTCTCACTCAGTCTTACAGCCTCTCAGGTGTTTCTCAGTCTCTCTTTGCCGGGGTACAATCCTTCCAATGGCCTAGAAGGACATCCAGATGATGTTCTGAGGTGCTATGATGGACGAGTGTCACTACCTATTTGTCAGGAAGGAAGCAAGGGAGGATTGGCCGTTGGCAATTTCTTGTAGCAGCTTCTGTTTAAAGGAAACAGGCAGGCAAAGACAGTGCAAGGAACAGGATATCAGATGAAAAGCAGTGCCAAGAATCTTACCACTCAGGTTTACAGCGTGGTGCTAGAGATAGCACTCAGAAATGTGCAATAACTGTTTATTTGACCTGCATGGAGTTCATGTATTGTGTCTGATTGTTTTTTGTTTCTTTCTTCATTGCAGGTCCAGTGATGGTGGTGAGGATCAGGCACAGCCCAGCAGTCTCTCCTCAAGGCTGTAGTGCCAGCTCTGGATCAGAAAGGTATGGGGACAGACAAAGGCAAGGCACAGAAGCAGGGATCAATGGGATGGCCTGAAGAAGCTCCTGAATGGAGCAGGGGCAAGTCTCTTCCTGGAAGACTCTTAAGGCTCTTTCTTGAATAGGTCTTCCTTTAGAGTAGTGTGAATTTGGATTAGTGCCCACATCATAGAGCTGTCCTTGAGCAGAAGCCACTGAACTCCTGGGAGGCAGGAGTGTAAACTTCAGGTGCTGAGAGTAAACCAAAATAGTGTAGGTATGCGGGATGTTGTGGAAAACAAGATTGATACATCTATATTGACAGACAAAATCAATTACCTGAAGATCTGTAATTGCAGGAAAAAAGATAATTGCTTTGTGAACCATTATGATTCAAAATAACTTTTTTTTGAAGTAGTGTTAATCCATGCAAGTCAACATATTGCAATCTATTTACTTAATTCTCTTGTGTGAAATTAACTGATGGAAACAAAAGAATGAACAAGATTTTACTTGTCCTTTTAAAAGTGTTTAAAGAATAAGAAGTTTTTCAACCAGAAACAAGTAAAATTCCCCTTTAATGTGGAAATTTAAATTACACTCTTTGGTGTATCATTGTACTACTTTGCTTAAAGCAGTTGTTATTATGCTGCAAGTTTGGTAGGTCTCACCGAAGCTGGTTTGGTTTGATTTTCTGGCCCTGTGTCACCACAGCTCTTGGTTTTGATCAACTCTTTTGCAAAGAGTGCAGTGACATGCAACATACCATTTTCAATTTGAAATCTTTGTCACAAAAAGGAGACTCTGAATATGTTAATATCCCATTTTCATGTTTTGAACCTTTCTTTTTCCTGCTCCTGCATTTATTCTAGATATTTCTCCTATGACGGATGATGAAAGAAAATTCCAATCTATTTAGCCTTCATAAAGATAATCCTCTAACTCCTCAGAATTCAGGCCACTAGTTTTATGCACAGTATAAAATGGAGTATCGACAAGCTATTTCTGTGAAATGTCCTCACCCTTAGTGGCTATTTTAGGTTCACTTAATGACAATGCTAAGACAAAGTGTAGTTTGAGATTTCAGATGTGGAGTGATGGTTACTATCTTAACTATCTATAGAGAGAACTTAAAACCATGTACCTGCAATACAAGTATGCATTTAGTAAATTTATAGGCATACACAAAAATGTTCCAAGGATATATTATGTGTACATTTCAAAGTAATTACCAATATGTTTTTTGAAATACAATTTTTGTTTAGTACAAATAAATAGTGTGAGGGGAATTATGTATTTGCCTTTTAATATCTGTTTTACTCCTCTGTGTCTCCCCATCACTCAACAGTCCTTCAGAGTACATGCTGCTTATGAGAATTTTTTCATCCTCCCTTTCCATCCCTTTGCCATTTCACTTTCTCCAACCTATCGGTTTTGTAGTATTAATTCTCATCTTTAAAGTAATTCATTTATTTATCTCCTAATAAATAGTTTCTTTTTCCCATCTTCTGTTTCTTATTGTGTTCCTTTATACTTCCAAACTCTTTGTTTTACAACTGTCTTTTCTAACTATTCCTTCATCTCTTCATCTTTCTACACAAGGGTATGTTGGGAAGAGAGCAAGGGGAAAGGATTACATGCTTGAAATTTTCTCTCCCTTTTGTTAAATCACATCTTGAGGTTTCTTGTATGATGGTTGCAAATAATTTGTTACATAATTAATTGTCTTGCATATCATATGTGTTACTTAAAAAATCAGCACTTTTAAAATGTTATTGCTCACATCATACGTGAATCAGTTTAAAATCGAGTAGAGATGATGCTTTGCAGGTGGGCTGTGTTTTTATTGTGTCAAATTCTTCTTAATTCAGTACACTGCTTTCATCTTATTCTTCAAATGGCATCTTCAGAAAAATATAATTTAATATAATTACAAAATAATAATTTTCTAGTAAATTATTCATTAACTATTTTAATTAGTTTAAGGATATTTTTATACACAGCTCTTGAGAACAAGGGTCATTATATGGCTAGCAACTTCTCACTATGACAGGTGAAATCATAGTTACAAATATAAACTCTGTGTGATCTTTTGACACTTACTGATGAGCAGCAGCCAAGATGACAGAAATTCATGCGTAATTATTTCCCAAACCTTTAAAGTAAATTAGGAACGATTACAAGGAATAAAAGCCACCTCTGTGTTACTGGAAGGGTGGGCTCTGCAATTCTCCATTAACATTAATTTCTTGTTAAAGCACTCTTAGGCTTTTCTCTCTTGTAACTTTGCCAAATGCTGAACATTAGGGTTGATGGCTTCCATGTCATGCACCTGCCCTAAAGTTTAACTATTCTGTAAGAATGTAACCCAACACGGGTCATCTTTGCAAGGCCAGGTTGCAAATACCTTATTTTGCAATAGTAAGGAAAAAAAATCTGAAGCTGTCTTTATTATTTCATATTTTATATGAAAAATATATTTTATTATTGCCAGATTATTTCCTATTGTTCTATGCAGCACAATTTTAGCATCCGTGGATTTGAAGTGAGAATTTCAAACCTGACAGTGAAATGGTTTCTGTGAATAGAAGCCTTTTGTCTGGTGCAGAATCTGCTCAAACGTGTCTAAGCGTGCTTTGCCTAGAAGCTACAAGCTTTGAGGTGTTCTATAACTGGCAGAGAGTGACTGCCCTTAGTTCTCTTGCAGCTCCCACTGCAGACAAGGCAATGCTCTGTTACCACTGAGGAACTGGACAGGAGTGCAGGTGGAAGGAGGACAGAAGTCTGTGTTTCCTCTGCTGATAACTGAGCCAACAGAAAAATCAAATGCCTCGAATGACTTCCAGTAAGAGAAAAAGCAGTAGGTGGTGGCTTTGGAAGCCTGGAGTGACAAAAGCTTGGTCAGAAGGGGATAAAAGTTGGAGAAGGAAAAATGGAATGGAGAATCGGAAAATGGAGGCGGGAAAAGAGAGAAAATTGGACAGAGGAGTGGAAACTAGTGAGTTTGATGGAGGGAGAAGTGATGTCTGTTTGTGATTTTGCTACTCTGTTATAATCTTTAATGTAAATTTGTATATGCAGGGGTGTAATTTCCAGTGTTCTCATCTCTTCCAGACAGTCAGGCAGATGTATATATGGATCTGAGGTTGGAATTTTTACCAAAATTACATTTTTCTGATAGAATATGATAGAACTTGCATAAGATCTCACTGGCCCTGTAATCTATTAATTCCAGGAGCTCAGGGAGAAACTGCTCCAGGGATATGTTCCATGAAATCAAAATTTAAATACAGAATGCATAAACAATATTTTAAGAATGCAAAATACAGACATGTACATAGAGGTTACCACTTTTGAAGTGTTTAAATGATACATGGTACTTTAGGTGTAAGTTAGAACTGTTGCTATAGGATTTAAAGATGTATAGAATATTTAGTGCCTTATTATTCTGTCACCATATGAACAATTTCTGCTACCACATATTTAGAAACACTCTAAGAAATACCCTGTGCTGGAAATGAATACTGACAGAAGCAGCTCTTCTTGCAAAATGCAATGTTACATTTTATCCATGTGCATCTCCCATGAGAACCTGCAGGCGGTGGTCAGTGGGTGGATAGTTAACGGTGAGATTATGGTTAAAATAGATTTAATAGTCCAGCTCAGATGGGCACTTTGGGAAGGCAGTGAAAATTCATGAGTCCCCTGCTGTTCTCCTGAGTGGCGCAGGGTGCATCATGCTGACCAAACTGGCATGTCTGAGCTGTCTGCACAGTAGTCAGCCTATTTTTATTCTGCAGGTACAAGTCTGTTTTGTCAGGCAGCAAAATCTCTTATTCTGTTGTTTTCTCTCCCTCTAGTCTCATTCTAGTGAAAATTAAGCCTTCATGGGCTTTTTGAGGTATCTTTTTCTTAGAGAATATTGCCTGCTAAAAAGTTCAGATGAAGTCAGGAAGTCCACCTTTTGCTGGTACTGTGTTTATGCTGAAGTATAATTAGGATGGAGTTTGTGAGGCAGAAGAAAAATAAATACATGTTCTTACTTGAAACAGAACATTCTGCCTTGTATTCAGCCTCCATTATGACCTTCTGGGGATCATAATGTTTGTCCCAAATGTTTAATATGAACATCTATTTCCTTAATCAGCCAGAAGTGTTGCCTGTGTTAAGGCAGGAAAGAAAGTAGCTGGAACCTGGGAACTAGCAGAGCAGAACACTGCGAGTGTTTTTAATTGAAAGCCAAATGAACAGCATCTTTCATCTGGATGAATATTGGTCAACATCTGAAATAATTGGAAGGCAGTTTTAAAATCCCCTGTGCGAGTTCTCGCTGGTGGTCTCTTTAGTTGGTGTGAGGAAGGGTGAAGATGGCTACGAAATTTCTGCTACTGAAATAATTGCTAATGCTGTTTGATATGGTGGCTTCATCAGCAAAAGGATTGAAAGCACATGGAAAATATCCCCCTCTTCACAGAAAGCTGGTAAACTTTTGAGCCCAAGGCAAGATGATCAGGTGACGGAATACCTTATTTTCATGTCAGCTGCCTCTCAAACAGCAACTTCAATTGACCTGAGACCTCCTGAAAACTGCCTTACTGCACCCTGTAATTGATTAGCCTTGAGTTTTTCCAGAGATCTTGTTTCCAAATCTACTATTGCTTGCCTCTACTTGACAACAAATGTTTATTAGACAGAAAGAAAAATAACAAAAATAAAATAATGAAAACCTTCAGTGACACTTCCAGCAGTATTTCTTTTAGAAATCCAGAAATGAATCATAAATTAATAAGATTGATTAAATGGCAAAACTCAGGCTCGAAACAGGAAGGTAACCACTTGTAATAGACCCCTAGACTTGTGTTTATCCCGTCAGTTCCTTGGGTCTTAAAAGAGAAATCCTGTTTCTGATGGGTGCATAAGGTTGTCTAAGCACATATAAATAAAATCAAATCAATATATAAAATTACACGATGCAAGAAGCAGTAATTCTGGTCAGCCAAGCAACACACTGGCAGCTGTGCATATATCTTTTCATATTTACTGTGCTCATATACTGTTCAAGTTCTCAGACTGACACGGAAGATACAATCCTGTGCTAGACTAGCTTGACGTCACAGACTTTTGATGTCACAGGCATTAGCCTAGTGAGATGTTACACGGCCTGTATTGCAGGGCTGACCTCTTCGTGAGGAACTGCATTAGAACTGGAAAAATCCCTAAAGCTCTCTTTATGGTCCAAATTTAAATATCTGCTTCCATAAAAATTAAACTCTTACCAAAGAAGGGCTCTTCACAAGTTTCTTTCATATTATTGTCACCCCCATAACCTTGGACTGAAGACGATTTTTTTCAACTTTAAATCCACATCAGTTACTGCTGTGATACAAATTAACATATGGAAACGCAAATCAAGCCTCTTGAAATGTTGGGCAACAATATTGCCAAGTGTGAGTGGCGTTGCATCACGGTCTTGAGCATGCTACTAAATCTTAACCATCTTGACCAGTGGCAACTGAGGCATCCTCCTATACATCCTGTAGGAGTTTCATTTTTTTCCTGGGCATGGAGACCTTTTCTGAGCTATGTTAGATCTGGCTCAGCTTGCTGATTGATTTTCCTGAACAAACCATACACTCCACTGTAGGTTGCTTTGTCTTCAGTCCTGTTTTTGACGGTCTTCTGATGTTTGTGGCTGAACTCCCTGAACAGATACTCAATTTCAGCCTGTTTGGATACAGTGGGACTGTGACCTTGTTCGTGAGGGCTCTACCTATTCTGTGGTGGTTCTTAGTTCCTGGCTTATCGTTGCTGACGGAGCATGCACACTCCTTCTTCTTGATGCACAAATCAAAATGTCAATAGTCCAAGTGTTTCTGCGTATTTACGCACAGGTGGATATTCAGAAGATGGAATGTGATGAAGTCATGAAGGGCACTAAACCCTATCTCTGTAATTACCCAAAAGTTTATAATTGTCAGAGAGCCCAGCTACCTTGTGTTAGTGAATGAATGAGAGCTCTGTCTCCTGTTTAGCTTTGCTGATGTATCTGTTTAAAAAAATATATTATTTGAAATAATAAACAGCGTTATTTTTTGTTCTCGTAGTGCATAGAAAGTATACAGTCATATTGCAAATAGTAAGCATGATTTAAAGAAAGTTATGGAGAATGTCAGCATCCTTGGAAAGCTGTCAGAAAGCTGACCATCTTTGTTCAATCTTTTTGACTCTTTCATTTCATCCTCACCAATAGAGAATTACACTGATATAAAGGGCAAACCACCCCAGATTATTGCTGCTATGGATTGCTGGAGTATATTGCAGCACCATAACCATTATATATGTTATAGCAAAACTTACTGGCCTCGCTATGTTGTATTAAAAAAAAAAAAAAAAAAAAACTCCTAAAAATCTCTGAATCAAACTCTCATGTCTTATCTGTATTGAAAATAAATCATAAGAAACTATCCACAAAAAATTTCGACGCCACATAGGGAAGAGATCCATATATATGTCTTAGTCCTTCCTTTTCCCTCAAAACAAAACTTTTGTCAAGTGAGGAACATTTGGTGTTGCACTTTGACAAAAAGAAAAAGGGCTGTGCTGTATACAATGAGAGGAATGCATTTCTGGCTGATTAAAAGCCTGAAATTTACTTTTTCTGGAAAGGGAGAAAGACAAAGTTAGAAATAAAAGACAGCAAAAATTATTGTCCTTTTTTGTTATTTCTTTTTCTAATTGGTTCAACACTAACAAGGTTTTTAAGGTATTAGTTGTATAAAAGTGCTCTTTAAGACATAAGTCGTGTTCAGTAGAAAGTCTAAGGGAGATATCCAATTACATGCTTAATATTGGTTGCATTAGATATTTTGTCTAGTTCAATAATCACTGTTATGGTTATCTACATCAATTACTCTTATCACATTAATCCTTGCTAGATCATTAATAATATCCATAAATAAAAATCATGACACAAAATGCTGTTACCTGACTCAAACTGGAATTTATTAAAATAAATTTTCATAATACGAAGACAAGGGAAAGAAAACACAATTTTAGGGAACTCTTTTAATCCAAAGCAGAAGATGTCAGATGATTAATGCCATGATAGAGCCATAGGAATTAATGGATATTTGATAGAATATCGGAGAGAAGTGAATGATTGTTGCTACACATGACAGAAGATACCCTACCATTGGGAAAACGGGAAATGAAAGAGTGATAACACAAGTAAGGTATTTCATATCATAGCAATGAACCTCATTTAATGTAACCTAAAACTTTAAAAATAAATTTTGTAAAAGTAAAAAGAAACCACTCTTTTTTTTTGAGTTAATAAGTATATCAAAAAGGCTGTTTATATTTTCAAATGCCAAACTTCTTCAGGTTCTCCATCCCTGTTGCATCTTCGATGTGTTCGTAATGCTGCTTGAAATTCTAGCGCAGGTTGAATACAGAGGATGCAGGGAATGCCTTTTGTCTTCTAAGTTATCTTAGATTTTGCCATATTTCAGTCTTTTTTCTGTAATAGAGGAGGAAATGCTTGAAATAGAAGGACAATCTATCTCTTTATTTTTTTTCTTCTCCACATCAATTTTTGTCTGCAATTCACTCAGTATTTCACTTGCCACGTGAAAGATGGTGTCTTTGTGTGAAGGGTCTCTATTGCTAGATGGAAAATTAAAGTGCTGTTTCTTTTCAGGGGGAGATGACTGTATCTCAGACTAAAATTCAGAGGAAATAGATCTGCAAAGAAAAATGTAGGTGCAAGTTATAAGCTTCCTTGCGGAGCTCGGATTCCTTCCAACAATGTGTAAAATTATTCTTCAAGAATCTGTGAACCTTTCAGATAACTTCAGGTTTCTAAATGTCTTGCTAGACCTCTTTGAGATTCAGGGATGCATTCTGAGATGTGGTAGATGTAGTTTTCTTACTCTTTAACAGTTTTTATTCCTGCCATATGATTCAAAATTTTTAAGGCATTATTACTACCAAGTCAGCTGTGCAATAGCAGTAATTGCAGGTTTAAGGGGAGAAGAAAGAGTAGTTTTCACATAAGGCAACACCTTTTAATTGCTATATCCAAAATTCATCTTACTATCTCTGCTTACTAAAAATCAGCTGCAGTGTTTTCTCCCAAACTGGCCTTTTTAAGCTGAAATGGCAGTATTAAGTATTTCCTGAAATCAGCAAGAAATATTTAAAATTCTATTTATATATTCTTGATTTCATATTAATTCTGTTTATGCATTCCTGATTTCATACTACTAAGAACAGCTCATCAAGGTTGTATAGGAGCTTCCTCTTGTGGAATGATACAAAAAAATAAATATCATGTTTCTACCAAGGGCATATGGGACTGGAAACTTCTTATAATGCAGTATTGGCTACTGATAAGATACTTAAATTTCCTAGGCAAAGCAAACCAAGTTATCCTAAGGGCATTGACTCTTAGAAACTGGGAAATCAAAATACTAAAAAAAAATTAAATAGTGCTACTCTCTTGGTCTACTACGGCTAGACTCATCTATTTATTTATAATTAGAATGAATGTAGCTCTGTTCTACTACATTTACTTGAGCTTAAATCAGTAAAGCTTTCTGTGTGTGGAGGAGCACATTTAGACTACAAGCTATGAGTTAGTCATCTTTTATAGTAACAGACTAGAAAAGAAGAAAAATGGCAGTGGGTACTAATTTTTTTTTTTTAATTTTAATGAAAACTCAGGCTAAAATAGTGAACTTCTGGTATTCAGAATAGTTTATAAAATTATTCAGTAGGCCATGTCGCTGTGAGAACTGAATCCAGACAGGAATTTGGTTAGGAATGACCCTGAACAATTTAAAAATGATAGCATTACATTTAATTATATGACACGGTCAAACCTATGTTCAAAACACTCAGCTTGCACACACTTTACGTGCATGAGTCTCCCTGTGGCTGCAAAACTATGTCGAGGCATTGATAACAAATACTGAGCTCTAGGCTGCTATGGCAACAATGGTAGCATACAGGAGTCAGCTAATTTTAGACTAGCTCGGGTATGTCTACAAAGATTGTAGTCATGCTATTGCCTACAGTAAAAGCATAATCTTAGTTCACTAGAGCGTTTTAAAATATGAAGTAAATCCTGAACATCCAAAAGTGATATTTATATGTACATGATGTGTTCCTGGACGTTTGAGCAACTTCAGACTTCTTTTTTTCCTTTTTGCTATATATTCTGAGATATATTACAGTAATCAAATGCAAGGCATAAAAAAATAAAAATGACCTCCATGACCAGAATACATACCTGAGGCAAAACCAATCTGCTTGAGATTTCTTTCCATATTTAGTAGATTGAAAATCCAATAATCTCTTTGACAAGGATGTTAATGTCCATGCTTGTCCCCTGGGAATCGATGAAATTTTTCAAGTAGGTATAATATTCATAGGCAATAGTTATGACATGAAGATCGGAATGGAGCATCTAATTTTTACATGAGTGGGGAATAACATAGTGCAGGGATGGAGGTCACCTTGAATTACAACTGATACATGTCGCAGACTTCTCTGGTCTGGGCAGAATGACAAAATGCCTTGTGCAGGTAGACCTACAGATAATTTATGGCCTTCAGCAGTTTCCTTTCACTTTCTCTGTATTGCCGATGGCATGTCAAAATTAGAATTTGGTTAGAGACTAATAGCAGTAAACTGTTATAGCAAGAATGGATTTTATCGGGATGCTTGAGGAAATGAATTAGAAAATTGAGCTGAAAACTGTCAGTCACAGTAGGTTCTAGAATACAATACCTGATACTCTAACATGAGCAAGAAAAATATTGTATTGATTTTATTTTTTTAATTATAGACTGATTTAACAAAGTGTGCTTACAAATCTGTCTCATCACAAAGGTTTTGATGAGCTATATATGCTACCCGTTTTGGAAGGTGCATAAAAAACTTTTCATTTGGAAGACCTAAATTAAGTATGTTTATTTTCTTTTTTTCCGACATTGCTTCCAATAATAAAGCAGGGCTTATTTTAATGTAAACAGAAGTTTGCCTTGATCTCACAGCTGAGAATATCAGTGATTCCCTTGTCAACAAATTAGCTAAATAGTTTCAATTTACACACCTTATTACCATTTCATCTTGCGTTAGCTAAGCAATGTTGCTATTGAGTAAACTACCTTTTTCACAAAGAGTTGCATGTTTAAAGAGGATTTAATTTCTAAAGAAACACAAAACCAAAATCAGCACTGCTCGACTTTCACTAAGGCAAGAAAAAACCCAGCTTAATTTATAAAATGCTTAGATTAAAACATTGCCTATCTATATGTCTGCATCTCCAAGTGTGTGTTCTGAGCCTGGGGAAGATGGTCCGCTGTGGTGTGTCCTAAATGGCTCAGGTGTGCTGTTGCACATTGTTAGAACAGAGAATCCAGTAATGTCCCCAGTTACAGCACAAATACTTGAAGATTTTGCTGCACATTCGAAATGTGTGTTACTCTTCCTTACAGTGACAGCAGTTTTGTTGGTTGGTTTTTTTATTGTTTGTTTAAGAGGGTTGTTCCAGTGTGTTGGAATGTGTTTTACAGCCTTTCAGATAGACCTTGACTAAACGCATTTAGGACTATAACATTCACTCAGTTCTGGAGTGCTACACCTGGTGGTGCTCTCTTCAAGAATTGTCTATTCTTCGTTTACCTGCTGTGAGAAGTTGGTTGTGGAAATGGGGAAGTGATTTTGTATGCAAGAAAGGAGGAGAGGAAAGTTCCAGAGAGACACTTTCTGAAATGAACATCATCTTGATGCTCAGAAAGAGCATGAACTACAATTTTTTTCTCTCTCTCTCTTTTTTTTCTTTTTCTTTCCAAAGTGTTTGTTTCCTTCACCTTATTTCACCAAGCAGTCTTGTGGGTTTGAGGGGGGTCCTGATGTCTCTTTGATGATTATTTTCCTGGTGCTACCTGAAAAAATGTGGTTTCATCATGGACACAAAGCAGGAAACAAAGAGTTTTTGAAAAAAGATCATTTGGCCCTAGAGCTGATAGAAGAAAAGAGTTTCCTAAATTGGATGACAGAATGCTCATGAATGCAACTTTGGGACTACTGTAACTGAAATATATCTCAGAATTTGATGGAATTTTTGTAGGAATAGTGTTTTTCCTATTTGTGCTATTAGTACATTATTTAATCTGTTTTTCAGAAATGGACATATGTGAAAATATGAAGGAGGCAGAAAGCAAGGTGGGTGATTGTCTCTACACAGAATGTAGTTTTGAAGAGTGTACTGACTACTAGAACAGTAAGTGCCCAACAGACCATCATACTAGAAGAGTAAATATATTCTTCTCCCAAAACTAGCTCAAAAGCTACTGACTGGCTTATGATCCTTCCACTGCTGAATTGAAAAATCTAAACTTATCTTGTGTCAGCAAGATAACACATTAGACATATTGGACCAATTCCTGAACTCAATTGTTTAGAAAGCAACATGCAGCAACAGGTTGTATGGACAAATCCCAGCACAGAAAAATCACCTTCATCAGTTAGCAGAAACTACAGTCTGATATTTTCCTTTATGCATGAGCTCAAAGGATCTGAAGAAGTGATTAGGAAAATAAATATTTACATCTTTAGAGAGATGAGATGGAAATACAACCCAAACAACTTTTACTGATTACAGAGTACTAAGGTCTGTGTCTGCTCACCCAGAAATTGATACAGTTTTGAAAACAAGTTAGCACAAACAGCTGGTGAGTTTGGAAAACACAAGCAAGAAATGCAAAAGAGGAGTATGGCTACTAGACTTTGAAAGAAACCCCTGAGATGTAAACTTGGCTTATGTTCAGATTTTCTTCTGTACAAACTTGCACAAGGTCACTTCTCTATATGCTGTCTCTCTCATTTGTAAATTAAGAATAATACCTGCCTGCCTCGGATTATTTATGCTGAAGATTAATTAAAATTCATAAAAGCACTTTTAGAATTTAGTGTTGCAAAACTGCTAGAAGAAGATTAGTAATTTTGATAAAGAGGAGGCTTGTGATGAATTGTAAGAGGAAACACCACATACTAGATGGCTTATGGAGTTAGAAGAAATGCTAAAGTTTTGCCTAGCCTTTGTGATGGAATGTTTTCCTGAATTTTTTACCTTTTTTTTTGAAAAGAGGAAAGTTTTAGGAATTATTATTCTGTCTTTTTTTTTTCCAAAAAAACTGTTAGCTGTACAATGAAACATCCACACTATGAAGATTTTAATGAGAAGCTGGCTTTTTTCATGCTGCAGAAATCTTATTATGACTTTAAATCGTGGGTTGGCTCGAAGAATTTGAACAAATTATAACATGGGAAACTGACTATCAATTACAGTGAAAACGGAGACCCTATTTTTCTTAAGTAGTCTAACTTGAAAGGAGTACTTTCACAGGAGAATTTTCTTTGTAAACATTGTGGCTGTTTTCTAATCAGGGAAGGGGAAGAGGAGACTGATTCCTTAAATATTTTTCCACTTACTATTTTCTGGAACAGCCAATCACAGCCTGCAGTTTGAAATGGGTCTTTGTGTGACCACTTATAGAACATTGTCAATGCATTTTGATTAAAATGTGAACGGATGTGGTGGGTTGACCTTGGATACCAGGTGCCCACCAACCTGCTCTGTGACTCCCCCTTTTCAGCTGACCTGGGGAGAGAGAATAGGATGGGGAAGAACTTGTAGGTTGAGATAAAGCAGTTTACTAGAGCAAAAGAGAAAGATTGTGCATGCACAAACAAAGAGAAAAAAAGAAAAGGATTTTTTCCCCTACTTCCCATCAATTAGCTATGTTCAGACACTTCCTGGGAAGCAAGACTTCAGCATGCAGAGAAATTGCTCCAAACATTACAAATAACAAATACCCCCAATTGCACCTCTTTTTTTAGCTTTCATATCTGAGCTGATGTCACATGCTATGGAATGCCCCTCTGGTCAGTTTGGGCCAGCTGGCCTGGCTGTGTCCCCTCCCAGGATCTCACCCACCACCAGCCCCTTGACGGGGGAATGCTGAGAGACAGCACTGATGCTGTGTCAGCCCTGCCCAGCAGTGCCCAAACAATGGGGTGTTATCAACACCTTTCCAGGCGCCAATGCAAAGCACAGCACTGTGAGGGCTGCTGTGGGAAAATGCACATTAGATATGTCTAGGAATATTAAAATAATAGCACTGCCTGACAGATTCTTTTGGTCACCTAGATACTAAACATTGCAGATACAGAACTCAATAAAAAGGTAATAACTGTTCATAAATGCAGTATGTTCATAAAGTCATCTGTGATAGTTCTCAGTGAATGTTAGATTCTATTTGATTCTAGAGATATCTGGTCACAATATTGGCAGATTTTTTTAGAACAGTATTTCAATTTCTTGGAAATATTGATTATTTTTAAGCTATTGTATAGCATCTATGCATATACAACTTTTAGAAAATAGCAATTTTTTTAAGTAGGACTGAAAAATCCACTCAAGAGTTTATATATGATCTGTTCTGTAGATCTATATATGATCTGTTTTTATTTGTAACAAAACTAATAAAAAACCAGTATCAGTTCTTGGTTTTGAACAGAATCACTGCTTTATAATACTATTTCAGCTTGCTTCCTTACTTTCTTACTTACTTTCCTTATTTTTCCTTATATTTCCATATAATGGTACTGTAATGTATATGTAATAATATATTGAAATAAAATGGAAATGGTAAAAAAATTATAATTAAGTCAGAAATATTTTTCAACAGCAAAAATACTATCCATTAATTAATTCCAAATGCCAAGTGATAGTATTTCTCTTTGATTTGTAAAGTTCATTGAAGGAACATTGGAGTTTATCATATCTGAAAGTCCTAACTGTACTCTACTATCATTTAAATTCATTTCCCTAGCCATAGATTTTCAAATTAAACTTAATAGTGGTAATCTTTTAACTGCATTAAAGGTTTGCAGCTAGCTCTTTTCTTCTTACAGGATTGCCATCACCACAAATTATACATAGCAAAAATAAACACATGCAAACATAGGTCACTGACAAATGAAAGAAAACACCATTATATTATTAAGGCATTGAATTAATAGTCAATAGTTATCACAAGCCACACATATAATTTCCTCCTCGATCTTATGTCCTTTTCTTCCAGTGGAAGCTATCCATCCATATGTGTGCTCCTGTTTTCAGAAGTGTTCATTTCCAAAGGTTCCATTCCTCAACTGCAAATTATTTCCTTGCTTCTTTGCGTTAAATTCTTCCTGCCTAAACTTCTTTGTAATCTTTTTCTTAGTGCTTGAAAGAGGTTCTACACTTTTTGATAAATTACTACTTCCTGGTTTAATGTTTAGAATAACCCATACATGGAACTAATAATTATTGCACTCCTCACATCTAATATATGTACCCATCAGTTATTTCTATGCATGCCACCAATTCAAATATATCCAAAGGGAATGTTTACAAAGCTGCCAGGTGAGTTTTGAACAAGGTTCCTGCACTCCCCATAACATTCATGCTTTGTAAAGCACTTGCACTCGGGAACTGCTGAGTGACAGATATTTGTGACACAAAAGGTACGGGAAAATAGTGATTCTGTCAAATCAAAGAGGAAACAAATTGCAATAAACATTCTACCTTTTTGTATATTGAGTAAAAAAAATCAAAATATTGCCACGAAAATTTTCCTTGCTGATTTTAAATAGGTGAATTGCTAGTCAGTCAAGTGTTGCGGTTGTCGCAGTCTACTCTGCACTGATGTGTCCTCACTTCAATTACTTTGTGCAGTTTCGGGCACTGCAATATGAGAGGGCTATAAAGCTATTAAAGAGCATCTAAAGGAGAGCCATGAAGATGATGAAGGGCCTTGAGGGGAAGCCTTATGAGGAGCAGCTGAGGGCACTTGGTCTGTTCAGCCTGGAGAAGAGGAGACTTCAGTGGAGACCTCATTGCAGTTACAACTTCCTCGTGAGGGGAGAGGAGGGGCAGGCACTTTTCTGTGCTGACCAGTGACAGGGCCCAATGGAATGGCCTGAAATTGTGGCAGGGGAGGGTTGAGTTGGATATTAAAAAAAAGATTCTTCTCCCAGAGGTAGGCTGAGCTCTGGAACAGGCTCCCCAGGGAAGTGGTCACAGCACCAGCCTGACAGAGTTCAAGAAGTGTTTGGACAATGCTTTTAGGCACATGGTGTGATTCTAAATTGTGCTGCACATGACTGGGAGTTGGATTTGATGATCCTTGTGGGTCTCTCCCAACTCATGATATTCTATGATTCTAGGATTTATGAATACACATTATACATGTGTATGAATACCAAGACAGACTTCAAGTTTGACAGCTAGAATTCAAAGTTAGTGGTTTTCTAGGCTGACTTAATTGAGCTGAAGTTGACCCTTGGCTTGATCCTGAAACCTGAAACGGAAAAGAGAAAATTTCTATGGATCAGGAAATTTGTGTATGCAGAAGGCTACATTTCTTATTCCATAAATTATAATCAATTAGTTTCAATTATTGAATGTATATTTGCCTGTATTATTTGTCTCAATTGTTGGGCAGAGCTGACCTCTGTATAGATGCAGAAGCTTCCATTTTCTCTTATACTCTTAGTAGCCACTAATTTTCTCTGTTTCATGTGAAAAAATGCCTTCCCCTTTTCTTTTTTTCCAACAAACAGTCTTTCATTAAAGCTTGATTTTTCTGTGAAGTTTCATGCAAATCTGTAATTAGTTTCTGAGTTCCAGTCAATTAAATGCTGGCCTAAAATAGCTCCTGTTTAGGTCTCATGGTATTTTGGGCCTCCGCGGTCTGAGGGTTAGACTATGCAGAAAGTAAAAAACTACAGAGGAAGCATTAGTTGGTCTCTTTGGGTTATGTAATCACTTAGTTACCTACCAAAAAGGCAAAAATGTTCACTGAAAGAGAAAGCTTTGCAACAGCTGTGTAGTACAGCACGTGGACATCTAATTCAAGCACTGTAATAAGAATAAAAACCAATCTGTGATTTTTTTTAAATGTTGAAAGAATTTTTTTTTTAATATAATTTCTAATACTGCATTGGATTTATTTTTCCAAATGCAGCGTAAATTATATTTGAAGCTTACTGTGTTTGCACTTTTTCCTTGATATACGACATGGCATTCATTTTATTCAGTTCCTGTCAGTTTAACATTGATGTAATCAATTGTATTGATTACAGTGGATTAAAAGATGCATTTGTAGATGGAAGGAAGTGTAGTTGAGACTGCCACAGAGAAGGTGTGGACCTTACTCTGCTGGAGTATTCTCAAAGAAAGAAAAAAACAGACTGAAGATAGACAAAAAGCTCTCTATTGTACTCTGTGCTGGGAAACAGCAATTTTATGACCTTGAAATAAGAACAAAATAATTCATAGTTCTTATATTGGCCCAAACCCGCAAACTGCAATTAAGAACCACTGATCTAACCTCTTTTTGTTTTGTTTTCCTTCTTGTCGTATGTCTGTGTTTTAAAGATGTTACTATTATAATCCATTATCATTGTGGTCTACTAAAATTGCTATTATTATTGTTATTATGTTTTCTTATTATTAAAAAAGTGAACAAGATGCACAGTACATTTTGTAAATATCTAATGATCTAATCTCTCCAAGTTAATAGAAACTATGAATAACTGAAGAGAATATAGTCCCTGTGTTGAATGACATGGGACAGAAAATGCAGCTTGTGAAAGCCCAGTTTTTATTGTATGTCAGATTTCTGCATCCCAAAGAATTGTTCTCTCTCCTGGTCAGAACTAGGGTTTTTTAAGTCATGGCAAGGAAGTTGTTTGGAATTTTTTTTGCCTTTTGCATACTCTTTTTTTCAAGGTTTAGGCAAACTGAATTTACTTGTTGTGAATATGGGCAAGTGAGTCATTTTAGGATTTAACATTACTGGTGGATACCTTTCAAATGAGACAGATGATTCGTTTCTCTATACTTTTGCATAGTGTCTGCATTTATCTTGCTTTTCTTTTTTAAAAACCCTTCCTTCTGCCTAGCTTATTGACAAGATTGGGATACCAGCTTCAAAACTTCGATGGCTGAAAAGCTGCTCCCTGGGGATGAAAACCAATGGGTTCTGGTTCCCTGCAGTTCTGTGTCCTTTCTCCCTCCATCACAGCTGCAAAACCTCTAACTCTCCCTCGCCCTGCACAGTACTGTTCTCCTTCTTCTATTTTTCCTTGCTGCTGCTGGTGAGCATGGACTGTAACTCATTCCAAGGCAAGTGCTAAGGGCCATCTGGTCGGCTAAACAGAGTAGGTAAGTCTTGCACTGTTCGATTGAATGAGAGTGGAATTCCAGTATCTAGAAATTAACTTGCAAAACTCAGTTCTTTAATAAAAGAGAACCTGATTAAAAATAGCGAGTTTGCTGCAAGATATAGAGATGTCTAACTTAGAAATCAAGTTTTGGATTCGGATCCTGAAAAATGTGGATGAATTTGGGAATCATCCAGGTTGAGGAGTTTGGTTCTAGAAACTAAGTTAACTTATTTCATTAATTCATTGGTTAAAATTCATATGTGTTTACTGTAGTTTTTATTTAAATCTCAGCAACATTGCATCACTTTTATTCTTGTTAGTCAATCAATGTATGCAAGTAAGTATTTTTCAGTTTTCAAATTCTCAGCTCATGTAAACCACATGGAGCTCATCAGCTGCCATTCTCATTTTTTAAACCTCCTACAAAGTATGAAAATCCTGTCAAAATTGTTTTTAAATTATTGTATGTGTTTTTTGCATGCAAAGGAAGGGTCCTTTATTTTTGAGATGTCTTCTCATGACTGAACTGAAATTTCTAGATGAAAGAGCTCAATGCATTGCTATGGAGAATTAAAAATAAAATATTATAATTAGTTCAATTTTCTTTTGCATGCTTCTTTAGTCATTGTCTCCAAGCTTTTGTTTTGATTACTTTCTTCTTGTTCTTAATATTTAAAATTGTTTGCCTTCTTTCATTTCACTTATTGTGATAGAGTGATTAAATATTCCCATCAGTGGACCAATTATTTAGGAAAACACCTAGTATAAATAAAAATTAAGTTACTCATTTTCATCTTAATTTTATTACTGATGGTTTGAAATTTCCCGTACTTCTGATAATAACAGGGCAATAAGAGAAATGGTCATAAGTGTTGAACAAAATAAATTCTTGAATTTAAGTTTGGAGTTGGAAGTAAGGAAACTCTACGGAAAGTACCTCTTACAGTCTCACTTTAAATTGTCGTCAGAGAATAACTATTATATGTCTTAGGACAGCCTGGCTGGCAGGGCTGCATTATTATCTTGAAATTCACAGTCCTTGCAGTAGGTCAGCGGAAGCAGACTGGAATAGGTTCCTTTAGATTGAAGCAGGCTACTGCTGTCTGAAGAGCTGATAAGAACACACGCTTCATGTAAGCCGGTTACTTATCCTATGAACACTGACATAAGTGTGGGGGTTTGCATGCAAGTTTGACTTTGTCTTTATTGTAGTATTCCTTGTATTTTCTCTTCATGGTGTGGTATTTAGGGAAATGAAAAAATGAGTACATTACAATCCCTGTACCAGTTTTAAAAAAAAGCTCTGGATCTGCTTTCGACCAATGAGGGGCTACAGGAGAACTAAATTCCAGGGATTTGGGGTTTGAGGTGCTAACAGAAGCTAAGCAAAGCTGAGAGACTAGCCCAGCAAGTCTGGAATAAAAGCCATTTATGTCGTTTCACTAAATAAGAGGCAAAGAAGTACAGGTTGAGAGGCTCATTAACCAATTGCAGATTATACTTGAAAAGACATTAATATTAGTAGATACTGAAAATCTTCATAATACACTTGAACACGCTAAAAAAAATGTTTTCTGTCCTTTAAAGTGGAACCTTCAATTTAATCAATTTTTTGGATTGTATCTATTACCATTGCATGCGCAATACTTGGTATTCAATTGCTGTGTCAAGGTTATTTAACATTTAAATATTGAGTTCATATACTATCTGAAGTGGTCAGCTAAAGAGACCTAAGTATTCAGTTTAACTCTATGCTTCTACTTACTTGGAATGATCTTCTGAAATTATCATTCATGTTGTAATACCTCTACCATTTTTTATCTCTTTCGATACTAAAACTGGGAGCATTTCATTTCACCAATTCTTTTAAATGTATCACTGTAATTGAAGAAGGATTGCTTACATATTTCATTATAAGAGCACACTCTGGAAAGAAATTGAGAGGCTGAAGGTGTAAAACCAAAGAGGCAGATGAAAAAATCTGTGAAGGAACAATATTGAAAAAATATTTTACACGCCATCAGAGATGAGTTTAGATTACCTGCTTTCTGGGATAGGTAGAATTCAGAATCTTAATTTTAAAAATCAAATGCTGCTTTCTGCGGCATCTTTATACCTATCATTTCTATTTAAATAATTAACATGAAATAATTATTTAGTATTTAGTTTAATTTTAGGGGTTTAGTTTAGTATTAGAGATTTTTCCCCAATTATTTAAATGAGGTGTTGTTAACGACTAGGTACATTATTTAGTTCTCAGTGTTAATTCAGACATCCTCAATGCCAGGACCCATGTCGCTACTGAGTTATGTGATAATACTATTTCCTGCTCTGTTGGTTGTCTTTTGGAGCTAATGGAGGACCTTAATGAATTTGTTGTAGTCTAGATACAGTTTTGTAGAGAGAAAACCATGGCTTCGTGCACTTGTGCTCTAATCATGAACCTTAGCCAAATATTATAATTAAGGTCCATATTTAGTGATTTTCACATAATAGTTGAATTTAATAACTTAAATCACTTTAGTTACTGGGACTAATTCAGATAATACACATAATGTTTTGTATCTGCATGAAGGTGTATTTGCAGGATTGCAAGCAGTCATGTTCTATAAAAATTTAAGAAATTCCTTCCATTCAGGAGGTATATGGTAACACTATAATCATAACTCATTGCAACAGCAAAAAACATGGATTAGCCTTTGCAACCCATTCAGTAAACCCTAGCTGATGAGCAGCTGACAGATGAAGACCTTGCCTAGGGTGGAACACACAAATCTGGGAAAGATAGGGAGCCCTCAGAAATGGGAATGACCCAGGAGCTAGTGTGAAACAGGTGCAGCAGAAACTTACCTTCTACTTTTACAATTTGGATGGGTGCTATTAATTCAAAACAATACGCTACACTTGAATTCTTTTCCTGTTAACAATTTCGTCAAGACTCAGGTACTCCTGTGGGAAGTACCCATTATTTTTCAGTGAGAAATTTGATATTGTTCTTACTATGAACAGCAAATCTTCTATTGCGTAAATTGAAATTGGTTTAGTTTTGTCTGGCAGCAAAAAATAGTTAACATAACAGCAATAATAGTGGGCAATCTGTGCTAATAGGTTTATTAATGGAATGCAATATCAGCTACAATCTTATGCAATTTAAAAAACAATAATGTCTGTTTAAAACATCTTTGTATGAAATAAGTATTTCTATATAGGTAATTCATGTGACAAGATTCTTTTCACCAATCCATCAAAATGGCAACATTAGAGTTTCTGTTGATTTTGTCAATCCTACTTACTAGAGAACCAAAAGGAGCTTAAAAATTTAAAATAGTAACTAAATAATATCGAAAGAAAAATTAATTTGGACTAAAAAAACAGACAGGTAAAATTGTGGTTCTACTGACTTCTGAGGGAATCTAGGTTTGATCCATGCAGTCAGGGTTTCATGAAGGATATGGAGTCCTGTTTTGAAGAGGATGGAGCTTTAACATGGTCAGAATTTTGAATACAAATTTATAGGGCAAGTGCCATTTTCTGTACATGGGACAGGGCAACCCTGAATGTACAGACGGAGTAGGGAATGAAAGGCTGGAGAGCAGCACCACAAACAGGGACCTGGGGGTCCTGGTTGATGAGTCAACAGTGCCCTGGCAGCCAAAAGGGCTGACCATGTCCTGGGGAGCATCAGGCAGGGTGGCTCCAGCTGTGCAAGGGAAAGGTTCTTCACAAAGAAGTTCTTCACCCAGAGGGTGGTTGGACACTGGAACAGGCTCCCCAGGGAAGTGGCCATGCCAGAGTTCCAGAAGTGTTTGGACAAGGCTCTCAGGTACATGGTGTGATTCTTGAGGTTTTCCTGTACAGAGCCAGTATTTGGACTTGATGATCCTTGTGGGTCCCTTCCAACTCAGGGTATTCGGTTATTCTAGGATAATGTCACTGGATGGTCTTTATTCTGGAAATAAAATGCTGAGAGAACAAAAATAGTAAAATTCTTTGCTACTGTCACAATTTTTCATGGCATGGGGCATATTTAAAGAAAAAGAAGAAAGACACAAAAAGCAAAAGTACCTTTTACTGTGTTATTTATTAGTCTGTGATTTGGTGTGGAACTGAAAACAGTGTTGCATACCATACTAGTTCTTGATTTTAATAAAGATCTTGGGCTGGTTTCAGACACCTTATTTTCTACAATGTTATCAGGATACTCAATTTCTCTTTTAACGGTAATCCTTAAAATTCACAAAAAGAACTTCAAGATAAATGTAGAAAGTAACCAACTTTGTCTTTGACATGTAGGCACTTGCTGTGACTAAGGGCTTTGGAATTAAAATCTAACTTTTAGTTTTATGAGTATTCTTCTCTAATATTGACTTTTTTTTTCTTGGGGGACAGGTGGAATTGAAAATGCAATATCGAAGCTCTGAAAAATACAACTTTTCTATTGTTTGTTTTCAATAACTAAATAAATAACCTTTTTTATCCATATCCTGTGAAATATCGCTCTGATTATTTAAAATTTCTACCTCAGCTACTGAACAAAACAAAAAAGGCTGCCAACAGCATGTTTTATAGGATATGGATATCAATTTATTTAAAATGCTTTCTAAAATAAATGGGAATGCACTGTACTATAATTTAAGCATTCTTCTGTGTGGCAACTCAGGAAGCTGTTAATAAAAAGAAAGAAAAAAAGAAAAAAAAAGTAATTTTACTGATACCTGTGGGAAAATCTAGAATAGTGGTCACTCATATTAAATTTATATCAACTTTATGAGGTTTTTGTCATCTTGACACATTTATGGAGCTGTTAAATTTTTGCTGCCTGGGGGATACAATGTACTTGATGTGACCTCACTTATTAAATCGAGACGATGCAAGTAACATTGATGACTTGTCATTCAGGAATAAAACAGAGCCAAGCCTTCTCTGGTTCTAGAGGAAGGATATATTTGTAGAAAAAGAGGTAGAGAAGTAGATATGGTCATCTATATCAAGAACTCACTTGGAAAGAGAATGAAGGAGAAACATGCAGGCATTTAACCAGGTACTCACAACCTCCTGCAGTAGTTCATGGGTGGTGAAAGAAGTACACGTGATACAATAGCCTAAAAGACCTTCCAGTGTCCCAACATAAAACCTGAGAGGACAAGCACGTATACAGGATTTGTTATACATTTCAAATCTCTGTATTAATGTACTTTACAGAAGCTATATTTTCTATATGGCTTGCAAGAGAGTGTACATTGAGTTAAGGCTCATATCATCACTGTGTTATCATTGCCTTGGAATTACCATGATCACTGAGCTGAATCAAATTCAACTTAAATTAAAAAAAAATTTTCAGCCTAATTTATTTTTGTTGGAACCAGATCCAATAAGCAAAAACTGTCAGTATACACTGATGTTTAGAGAGATCAAATTTAAAATTATTTTGCCTAGAATAACTCTAAGTTAGGATTCTATTCCATTGATCAGGAAGATTTCAAGCTCATCAGTAAATAAGTCATCATGAAGAGAGTCATTATCTAGATGAGTATGTTTTTTTTACTTTATTTTTCACAATCATTGAAAAATTTAGAGTAATTTGAAACTAAGTTAATACATTCATATTCAGTCCTTCATATTCTCTAGAGCAGATGGTCTTTTGGGCTAAAATTTTGGGTGAGAAGGGAACAGTTATACTTCTCTAAATATTTGTTTAAGAACTTGTGTAACTAAGACATTTTGGTTAGATTCAAATTAATAGCAATACACATAATTTTTTTGTTGACAGTTTTTGTTTATTATATCAAGCTAAATCACTTTATATGTTTGATGTTTTAGAGTGAATTAATGGTTTTGTTTTCACTACTTCATTTCTTTTTTTTTTCTATGGTGGGGCACATTCTTCTGGTGAAAAAAATAATGTGTTCTCTGTTTCACAGCCAGAATCTTTCTATTTTCACTAGGCACTGACTTCCATGGTCATGCACATATTACTGAAACAGTTGGAACCACTGATTATATAGCTTTTAGCTTTACGTAGGGAAATCTCATGGTAAATATTCCCATGTCTAAACATGGTGCTATATGGTATTTACTGAACTGAATCACAGCCCTGCAGATTTGTAACCTGTGTTTGGAAGTGTCCTAAGTCCCTCCTTTTACATGGAGTTTTATTTAAAGCTACCAACATGCTGGTGGTTCTCTGATATTAACATTGTGGAACTTTATCTTGCCAAACTGTTAAAGAAGTTTTACAAGAATGTGTGGTCTGGCAAGCATTTGCGGCAAAATGTTTCTGTCCAAATGAAAAGTACAGTGAGTATAGACCATACTTTAATGTTTTACTACTGTTATTTATTTTTCTAAATAAAGAAATTCAATGACACATGAAAACATATATGAGAATTAATCAAAGCTTTTCTGTGTTGGAGCTGGAGAATCCATATTTTTTTATCCTTTTCATTTTTCTCACGGTCATTACTATTCTTAAAACATAAAAATGCTCACAAATGATGAAAGTTCTGAAAAAAACAAACGACAGTAGTAAATATTTCAGAGTTAAATATGTCTTTGCTATTCCAACTAGCAACATTAACAAAATTCCATATGCAGCACAAAGAACACTTAGTGTCTTTCCTGTGTGGAAGACAACCAGCTATGACTAACAGTAAAATAGCCGCAAGGTTTTCTCTTGAGAGCAAATTTTTTTTCTAAACAGGCAAGAGCCAGGCAACGAATCTAGTTTAATCTATAAATCTTCTTGATGGATTATAAATTAGCATCCAGAATTTTTCATCAGGGAGATGATTGTATGAATCTGAAAAGTTTGGTATTAATATTATTACATCCAAGACACATATATTGAATCATCTACTGTATATTATATATGGCACTGAAACTTCTTTCATTTTTGTAGCTGTATTAAAAACTTAGAAAATTACTTGAAAAGAGCAGTAGTTTTAATTTTTTATATCAAAGCCAATTTTAGCAAGTCTTCAGTACTTATGCTATTTGTTAATATAATAAAGCAACATAAGAAATTTAGGTACTTTTTTATACTCTTTGTGGGGTTTGGGGGGGGGTTTCATTGTTTTTCTAAAAGGTTGAGAGTTCATTTAAAACAATTTCACTGTATAACTTTGGGTTTGGTTTATGAGGATAATATCAAAATATTTAATGAAAATTGAACAACCTATGTATTTTTACGACCAAAAATAGAATACATTTCAAAACTAAAGTTTTATACATATGCTTCCCTATGTTTAGGAAAAGAAAGACTTGATTACAAAGATTTGTCTCCTATTTTTTCAGGTTAATCAGATTTTCCAGATTTGTTGTTCTGTGGGCCACTCCTCTTACTGGTGGATCTGTAATAAAGGTAGAGATTGCATAGAACAATTTAAAATGATTTTGTTCAGATTGTAGCATGTTAACATACTACATAGCATCGTAGACAGAGAAGTTACTTTGTACTTATGACTTACTATTAAAAAAATACGGTATTCAAGATCATGTTTCTGATAAGGAATACAGACGTTAATATAAAATATTTTAGAAAATAAGGCAAATATTTGGAATTTTACTTCTTCGTCGTATCCATTTGAACAACAAGCCCTCCATGTTTCCAGCTGTTATGAGATCAGACCAGTCAGGTTTGGAGAATCAAACCCTATATCAAACATCCTCAATTGCTGTCCTCTGATACCTCTGCATTCTATGGCTTGTCTCCACGTACTGATCCAGTACAGAGTGGGCCTTGATATTGAAAAGAGGACCTCAGTGAAAAAAGTGAGTAGTAATGAGGAACGTTGTCTATTTCCTGTTCTGTCCTCCTCATTCCATGCTTTCTTACATTTGTCAAAACATCTCTTTTATGAGTAAATGAGCTTAGTTACAGTCTTATCATTTTTTAATAGTTAAGCTGCACATAAAATATGCTTAGTAGAAAGAATGTATTTCTCACAAAAATGCAAACCACTGAAGAAAACTAAACCACAGACATTTTAAGGCGTGCATATCACACATCGGAATGTGAGACATGCTATATCTAAAATGTATTGCTATCTTACTGAGGTTTACTACGTCAGAAATGCACAAAACTACTTTATTGATTGCAATAGTTGAAACTGAAAGACATTTTTTTTTCATCCAGTGTGTCAAGAGGTGTCTTTTATAGCTCAGTATAAGGAAGAAAATAAATTTGAAGTTTATATTCATCTAGAGGAGCAGTTTCTCTTCATCTGTTGACTATGTACCTGAGTTAGAAAATATCATTGGAATCTGGGCGTATGGGATGACTGGGTCAATATGACAAAAAATTCTTACTTGATATTGAAAATATACTGGGTTTTTTGATATTGAAAAATTACTGTTCTGACCGACCAAAAGAAAACTGGAGACTTTTTCAATGACCTGATCATTTGACTACTGTATCAATGAGAGCTTCTAGTTACAAGATTTGTACAAGGTTTCAGCTATAAGTAGGTTTATCTATTAGTTATTTCAATTTTTTTCCAGTCTGTGCTCCTGCTATTTATTAAAAGCCAGTCAGACAAGATGAGCCTTCTCACTAAGACAGATAAAGTATTTCATCACAATTTCCATTATCACAGAAATAGAGAAAAATCATTCTAAACTAAAAACGCTGTCAAAATATTTAAACCAAATATAAATTTCAGGAGTTAAAATATTTAGCTCATTCGTCCTGTTTGGATCTATTTTTAAAGCCAATGCTTTGAAATCTGCTTGTGGTTTTTAAATGAGCTGTTCCATCAGGATACTCTTCATTTGCAGGATATTTTATTTCAGCTACTCACCTGTTTCCTCATTCACTTTGTTACCAAGTGGAAATAGGTATTGGGCTATTTGAGGGGGAAAATAACCTCTTCAGGATAAAGAAAGAAAGCATCAAATGCATCAGGTTTTATGACACTGTCTCAGTATCAGTGACAAATACCACAAAAAAATGAGTCATTGTAGTGGACTTTTCAACTACTAATCGAAGGAGTGCCATGAGCATTTTGGGTGAAATAATGCAAGTAAATGCAGGAAACATGCTTTTATCACTTGAATATTACAGAAGCAACAAATAACCATTAAAGACAAAACGTAAAGACAAAGAACATATTACGGTTACTCTCTACATGTCACTGAGAATACAGATTAGTTTAAGAAGTAACAAAAAAAAAATTCTAACTGACTTTCTTCATTGTGTTTTAAACAAGTCTTGTTGAGAAAACAATTGTTTTAAATGGTAGTCTGAAATGGTAATTTATATGGTATTGAGCCCCTTACTGTCCTGTAGTAAGTAACTTCTAGTGGAGGACAAGAGAAAACAGCCCATAGATTTCTGTGAAATTCAGGAGAGAGAGTCCTATTTCTGTGCATTTGAAAGTAAATATACGACAACCATGCAAAATATGTATGTATATTTTAAAACTCCTTTCAGCAGCATAGCAGAATCATGGTTTTATCTGCAAAAGTAAAACACTTGTCCACAAAACTAAATATGCTGAAAGAGTAGCAACAAATGAGACCCAGCATTTGACATCTTAAGCAGGAAAAGAGCCGTACTGAATGTGAAATAGAATTGCAAAGCACATGTGTGATCTTCCTCCCTTTTTGCTTGGTTTTCAGAAAAAAAAACCTTCTTATTTTAGAATAACACTGAGCTCACAGTAAATGAAGGAGATACAGTAAGTACAATCACAGAATTATCTCAAAATCGCTATAGTCCTTTACAGTGGTTCTGGTGAATGTACCAAAAACTAAAATCACATGACTGGTATTTTTTTTTGCTTCTGCAAAAGAAGAAATGTCAAGGAATGTAGTTTTACTGAACACCTGATGAAAACAGTAAGCAGTGGTAAGCCTTTGAGCAGTGTTAGTTTCGGATCCCAGTGCATTGCAGAGTGCTTTACAGATTCCCTTTCTATCAAATTCTGGAATTTTGTCATATTTAGGAATATAACCTTGTTCTTAAATTGGAGTGATATGATTCTGCAGCAGCTGAGTAAATCAGTGTACTCAAGGTATATCAGGTTTAGATCTTAATATGTTTCCCAAGCAAGTGGAAGTAGAACTTCCTTGGAACACACCAAGATCAGGCACAGAAGGAAGTTCAGCCCCAAAAATGTTTTATTTTTTCATCTAGTCAGAATACCTTCATACTTTCAGTTGCAAAAACAAGTTAATCCATGAAGACAGAAAAAAACTTTTAAGATTTCATTTTTAAAAGAATATATATAATGAAGTGAACTGTGAGGTTTTTCTCACGTAACATCTGAAATTCAAAGATCACCTTTACTATGCTGCTCAAACATTTGCATGTCTGTAACTGCAAGTTTAAATGATAAATGACATGTTTAATTATAAGCATAGAAAAGCAAAAAAAAAAAAGGGTTAAATATTACAAAGATGCAGAAATAAGAAACTGGGGAACAGAATCTTTTTGTCCTGCTCATTAATTCATGTTCTCACTTTGTTTTGCAACAATATTTATTTTGAAAGAACACTGACCAGAAAAACATCCCAACAATTTTTTTAATTTCCCCACAAAAAATACTAACTGTAATCCAAAGCAATTAGGATTATTAACATGCATAAGTGGAAATTCCCTTTTCCAGGCCATTTTATAGGTTATACTTTTTTTCAGTGAGTTTCAATATGTACATCTGCCTGATATTCAGATATTAAACTGAAGGCTTCTAACTGTTAAAATACTTGTTTCACATGTTTAAATTAATAGTTAATTAATATGCTGCCCCTGACATTGAAAAATTGCTGCTTCTTTTTCCTGAAAGATGTAAGGAGTTTTCTGTTCCTTTAATCCACGTTGGAAGAAGGACAAATTATAGACTCAGTAAATGTGAAGCTGTGACTTGGTTCTGTCTTGCCTACCAAATTATTCCTCTGGTTACAATTTTTAAGGCAGAACTTAAATTTTAGGTTTTGTGGGCAAGAGCCCACTTCCCAGGTAGCATGCAGCCTAAGTGTGCTTTCTCCCACACTGCGGTACTGGAACCACAAAGTGTAGTATTTCTCCAGATTTGTGTTTGCTTGACCCTGTGCCTTAGGAAAAAGTGCACGCTATTGGCCAGGGGCTGATATTCTTCCTGAATACAGGAGCTTGATAAAAGTAGTTCTAACACTGTAGAGGGACAAATTGCTATCAAAAAAAAAAAAAAAAAAAAAAAAAAAAAAAAAAAATTAAGGAAATATGTGAAAAAACAGNGAATTAAGGATATATGTGAAGTAACAGCGCTTAAAAGTTTCATTGGAGCCTAGAAAGGCATCCAGTGACCTTTGGGAAAATATATTAGATCTCTTTGGAAATGCCAGCCACACTACCCACTGGCAGTAGTGTGTTATAAAAGCAAAGATTGACAAGGGCACGGCGTTAGCCTGAACTCTCAAGAGTGCTTCTTCCAGCCCACAGTTTGTGCCTCAGACAAACATTAACCCATGTTATTTTCTCAGCTTTTTAACAGTCCTTGCTTTGTTCTGTCCTAGGGAGGTTTAACCCACTTAAGATTTTAGTGTCCTCATTTTAGTGTTCTCAAGATCTTACAGCAAGAAGTTCCACAGGTTAATTAAACATGTGACGGTGCAGTTATAAAAAAAAAAATACACAAAAAAAGCAAATCAAACCAAAATCCCGAAAACAAAAAAACTAAATCAAAAAAGCCTGAACCAAACAACAAAAAATAACCAAAACCCACCACAATTGTTTTCTATCTGCATTCTTGTTTAATT
Organism: Melanocharis versteri; assembly: GCA_013397845.1. Lineage (NCBI taxonomy): Eukaryota > Metazoa > Chordata > Aves > Passeriformes > Melanocharitidae > Melanocharis > Melanocharis versteri. The sequence goes on from VZTG01004626.1 coordinate 1,403,536, forward strand.
TGATCTTCCATCCTTCTTGGAAAAGGCTGGTAATTATTGTTTTCCTCTTGCCTCTCTTCATTTTTTTAGTAATATATAGGTGTTCATCTTTCTTCCTATAAACTGTTGCTTTTCCAGACCAAAGAATTCTAGTTCTAAGTCATACCAATTGCTTTTCTCTGGACTTTTCCCAGTTACTCCACAAACTTGCTGAGGTGAAATCCAGCTGCATACAGTATACAAGACATCAGTGCATGATGAATTTCAATGACAGCATAACAATGCTTTCCGTTTTGTTATTTTCCTTATTGTTTCTTCAATTCAATTACCTTTTTTTGTGGCTCCTGAGCTTTGAGGCAAAGTAGTGAAAACCACTCCTGAGAAAGCATAGCATTAATTGTTTTTTGTGTGGAATCCAGATTTTTTTTCCATATGCGTCATTGTCTCTCTACCCTATTTTTATCTGCCATTTTATACTATAATTGTTCAGTCTTTTTTCCTCCCTGAAATTGTGCACATTTGGCTCCTTCCTCAGTATCCTCAGTAACCTTGTATTGTGACACTTTGTTCTTCACGTTCTCAGAGAAGTTGTGGACTTACTAAACAAAGCAACTACTAGAACAAATGCTGAGTTATTCTCTGCTGAAAGCTGCTCATTCCTTTTACTGTTTTTTTTTACTTTGAATTAATCTTTACAGAGCCTTTCCTATTATCTAGAGCTGCAAGAGGAACCTTCTTGAATGTCTTATAAATAGACAAGTGGATTTTTCTTTTCCACATGCTATTTCATAGTCAAGAGGTCTGGATGTTCTCTTTTCTTGATGAACCTCAAAGAAAACCTGTGTTGAGACCTATAGAGTAGAATTATTTTCCTCTGTGATTATTCTTGATGCCAATGAAGTGTACAGAGTCAAAACTACTATAGACTTACTTACTCCTAAAATAACACCTTTTATTTCTGAGATGTTCAGCCATTTGCAAGGCATGTGGCAGTACAGGCTGTATATGGTTTCTTGCATTATCCTCCTTTTAAAATTTTACTTAGGACTCCAGCCAGGAAGTAACAAGTGGAGCCCATTTGTCCCTAGTCATTATATATCATAAGATATGCCAGAATGCTGACCAAATGATATGTGTTCTACTTAACGTATTACATTTTGTGCTTAAAAGTAAAGAGATTTATTGGTAAAAATATTTTGGCACTGTTTGAAGTTAAATTCCTTCTCATTCGCTTATTCATTCTGTGCATTCACTCGTTCATTCTTAATATTTGCAACTAAAGACAGACCCAAATTTTGCCCTCATTTTACACTGTGCTGTATCCACTCTGTAATGGACTGAATCCAGCATGTGAAAAACATAATTAATACTACCTTTCTAAGTAATTGTATCCCTCTGATTATATGGTTCTCTCTTTAAGGATGACTGGGGAAATAGGTTCTAAACATCACTAGCAAAACAAGTGCTTTGTTCTTGGTCAGAGTTGAAAAGGGACGACTTTTTTGCAGAACTGATTTGCAGTACTCTGAAAGCCACTATCCTTATCCCAATGGCAATTATTTTTGATTATTATGTGTATGTATGCTTAAATAAGAGCTGCCTTTTGAAATCAGCTCCACCTTAGACCTAATCTAGGAATGAAGCTGTAATGCCAAGTTTATGATATCTTAGTGTGTTGCTATGGAAGTGATATTAGCAATATTAGAAATCCAGCACTGTGGGCTGTGAGGAAGTAGAATGTGATAGAAACTGAAAGCATGGATGCAGTAGAAGAAGATTTCATTTCAGCACAGATAGATTTGCTTCTTTGGAAAACTGTGAAAGAAAAAGAGGGCAGTATATAAAAGTAAGTATTTTTAGATATTACAGTTCATCTTGATCAGGATGTCTAGAATGTAAGAATATTAAGTTCTTTATTGTCAAAAAATATGTTTTAAACAAAATAAGCTTAAAGGTTAAAATCACTGCACATGGATTGATGTTATTTTTAAGAAAAAAGAAAAAAAGGTTTTTTATGGTTTGCTGCTTTAATCATAGGCTTCTTTTCCTTTCAGGTTTGCTTATTATTTCTAATTTTTTTTTTTCGTTTTGAATCTGCAATGGGACGCAGAACAAGCAGATGATAGCAACCTAGTTCTGTTCCTTTTTAGCTGTGATGATTTCCAGTGACAGTTAAGGATGTTTGGCTGTCTTGGGCCCCAGCCTGTTGATACTGAGTGATTATTGAATAGCTCTATAATATGTATTTATGTGTAATTTAAGATACAAAATGATCAGTGGAAGTTTTGTTACAATGTGCTTAGATGCATGGAAAGATGAAAGATTGAAGAGTGGATCAATAAAGTCATTACTAGATGGAAAATGCTATGAGAACATATTGGTGATGTACGATTAAACTAAAGAACGAAAATCATATACAATCACTGGTTCCAGCTTTTGACAGGAAACATGAGCCTTTAGGCATAAATGACTGTGAATGGCAAAATGCAGCTGCTGCCTTCATTTGAATAGCCTAAGGAAGACAGGAGAGCAATCAAAACATGCCCCAGCTATAAGCAATCATTTCAGAGCTTTAGCTGACTTAAAAAGCGATAGCAAGTTAGACTCTGAAGAGTACTAGACTGGATCCTGTGATGTGGCACTGCCAACCCCTTTGGAGGAGATACAGTGAATAAAGGAATATTCATGAGAAAAGGAATGTTCCATAGAGAATTAAACAGCTGCAGAACCCACAGTCTCTGCATGAAATGTTCCAGTTTCTGCAGCTGCCCTTCAACCTCTCTTCAGCTGCTGAAACTCTCATCCTTTCCTCCCTCTTTCTGATCCTAATGAGTGCTCTGCAGCAGAGTTCAGGACTGTTTGGATGTTCTTCAGCAACTTGATGCAGTGCTATTAAAATCTGTTCTCAGATGCACAGTTTTACATTTACTGCCCCATTATTTCTTTTTTTAAATTTTATTTTGCTAAGAACTTTACAGGTGAGACTACACCAGTTGCCTGAAGAATGTGCTGGAGCTGTGGAGCTGCCCACAGTAACTATCACAAATTCCTGTTGTGAGTACAATTTATGTACAACAGTGGTTTCAGGAGGAAAGGAATTCCAGATAAGGTGCAAACTAGAGGTGTCATATCCTCACAGCACGGTGCAGTTCCAAGTTTTTTTAGAGCCTTGGACACAATAATAGCGCAGGTCTAGAAACAATAGAACCATATTAAGAACATGCTGTCCTAGCTAAAATCCTTTTTTTGCTTTCCTTCTTGTTTTGAGGCAGACTTGATCAGCAAAAGACTGAAGGTCTGTATCATGCTGCCTGGGGTATTTTGCAGATATATGTCTAGATATCTTTAATCTTACTGACACCAAATACAGCATTTTGGGGGAAAATAGAACTGATAAAACAACATAAAATATATCTGTATAAAATAGATTTATCTGTATTATCAGAGAAGCGTATTTTGTTGACCTAGTTCCAGATTTTGCTGTTTTACGTAGTTCCATTTCTCTTCATTCACCATTCTTCCTTTCATTGCATTCTATAACTGCCAGAAACAAATGAAATCCAAAAATTTTGTAGAGAAAAACAAGTTAAGCATCCCCAGCTGTTTGCAACAGCATAAACTGCTGCTTCATTAATTCCAATATGTATGTGCATAGGCCTCAAGCACAGCCTTGCTCCAGCAACTGCTAGGATACAGAATTATTGCTTATAACAAATCATTGTAAGCCAATCAGAGCTCTGGGTACCCTGGTGTTGTGACACATGCTGCATTTGTGAGAATGCCATTTCCAAATTTTAAAAAACTACAGGAGAACTTCATCTTCTTATTGTCTTTGTCGAACTTACTTCTGACTTTTGTCAACTTAACATTATTCTGAAAAAAAAGGAAGAAAAAATCTGATTGCTAGTGTAAAGTAAAAGAGCTTAAGTAGCTCATAGAAGAGTAAAAATACTGTATAGCTTTGCTTACACAGAGAAAAGTTTAGCCCAAGAGCCATATTAACTTGAGAAAGGTTAAACCACACCTGTGTCACCATTCGTATGTTTGTTGCTTCCTGCAAGTGAGTATTCTATGAAGGTGAGACAAAAAAATAGCACTGTCTAGTAGAAATTGATAAACTGAGACCAAAGATATCATGAGTTGCTGTGGAGAATAAGGAGTTGCCCAAGGAGAAGAAATAAAGAATTACCTCCAAGTCTTTTTGAAAGGTCTGGTCATATGGAACCATGTTTTTTCCTTAATAGAACATTTTATAATGGTTAAGGGAGTACTCTGCTCAAAATTTGTCTAAACAATATGGCCAGTAGCTGTATCGTGTAATACGTCATCTGTGGGTATCATAAGTAAGGAGTTTTTCAGATGAATCCAGGGCCTTATATAAACATAGGAAATACACCAATTCTAATTAGTTTGGATTTGCTTGAGCTGAATTGAAGTCTGGTTTATAAAATAAGCCTAATTTTTAATTAAGCAAATGCACTTGCAGTCTTTTGCTCTATTTATGCATGTCAATTTAGATAGCACCTTAATTTTTTTTTTTTTTTTGATTGGAAGATGTGAAATTCTGAAAAGCTTGCTTTGTTTATTTTGGTTTTAAAAGAAGGCTAAAACTCACTTCTATTTGTTTACTTACCCATCTCTGCTGTCTGTCAGGATATAAGTTAAAAGCATTCCAGTTCCTTTAGCTGCAGTGAGAAAAATCAAGTTGGGATGTGCAAGTGGCTTTGATATTGGTGTTTAGTAGCATGTTTTCACTGCACAATTAGCTAGACACTCTGCTTGAGTATACACCTCAATCTTATCTACACAAAGGAGCTAGGTTAAAAGGCTCACCTACTTAAAGGAGAATACAAGCAAGTGTCAAACAATGTTTTCCAGCTGAAACCTGCTGGTGGGGGTTCAGATAATGTTAATAAGGAGAGAATAGCCATCCAGTGCTAGGACAGGTGTCAGATTGGCTGCCAATCACCTGCACGCACTGGGCAATGAGAAGCCATAGCATATCACACAAGTGAACATAATGAAACATTGGAGCTTACAGGTGGGTGTGGTGCACTAATAATGTGAGGCTAGAGATAGACAATCAGTGTTGTTTTGGGACTAAATAAACCTGCCCTTGTGGGGTTATTACCAATGAGCATTCCAAACCATGTCTTAAAACCTTCAAAACTGTCCACACATAAAATCCGAGCTTTGTTCAGTGTACAGACAATCTCTACACGAGAGGAATTCACATTGTTAGCATTTACCTGAAGATACAAGTCTTAGTAAATGCAATCTGTTAATTAAATAGGCAACATATGTGGTTTGGGAAGAAACACAAAATAATGCTGCAAAAATATCTGTTAATCAAAACAAAATTTGAGTTAATATCAAACTCTTGAGTGAATTGAAATCAATTATACAATTGCCTTTGGAATCTGGCTGTACCAAAAAAATACATGAGCTTTCAGTTGAAAATAAAGCACATTCCTGCTTAAATGATTTATCATTTTAATAAATGGTGTACCTTGGACTGTAAATGTAAGATGCTAAAGGAAATATATCAAAATTAGAACTATAGCATGACAGTCCTAGGATCAGGAAGTAGCAGTTATGCAGTTTATTTGACAGTTCACTGCTTTGCAGAGAGAGCCAGAGCAGGTATCTACTGGTTAACTAAATGCTTGGGATAATTGATCTGAAAAAGAGAGCAAACTTTAAAGAACATGGAAATCATCTGTGTTGGGAGAAAAAAGACCAAGCCAGTGTTAATTCAAAATCCTTGTAATTACAAGTTAGTGCCCGTCAGTGTGAATCTGGAAACTGAAGTAAAATTTGTCTCCTCAATTTAACAAGAGCCTTGTCATAGTTTGAAATTAACCTTTAATTCAGTGGCTGTTCCACAGCTGACCATATATGACCTTGTTTTAACTTCTGTGAACTCATGAAATTCCCTATCTGTAAAGCAGAAGTCATTTTTCTGATTAAAATGGATGCTGTGAGACTTAACTAGTTGGTGGTCTTTGCTTATAAAGAGGTTCTTCTACCAACAGAGCCTATAAACAGTCAAAGCTGATAAAATCTTTGTGAGTATTACAAGGGAAAAGGCACAGGCTTAGTTAAATGCTTAGTTAAATTTTGGATATGCAGTAAATTACAAGTCATGGCTTGCTAGAATTATTTTGATAGTTTAAAAAAATCTTCTTGAGTTATGTAGTGAGAATATAGGGAATTGTCTTATGCGCTTGTGTTGGTAAGCTTTCTTTATCTTGATAAGGTTTTATTTGGATGTTGTAAGCAGACTGGAGAGAATGTATTTCTCCTGAGAATCGTTAAATACTGACACAGCCTAGAATCTCATAATAGGATTGGTTTAGTTGTTGTTACTGTTGCTATTGTTGCTGTTATTATTATTAGTTCAGCTTTAATGATTTTCATTATACTGTTTTGATTGTATATTAATAAGTGAAAGGATATTTCATTTGCATTTTTACTTTTGTAGCTATGACTTCAGTTTCTATACACATGTAATGTAGGTATATGCATTTGATTTAAACTGTCTAATAATTGCTCAGAACATTAAATTTGTTGATTGCTTTTACAAAATTTACACAGAAACATTTTTTTTAACAGAATCAAAAAAGTCAAGTTTATTTTATCATATCCTACCTTAACAAGGACTGAACTTGAGTTAGCACATCATTGCATGGAAATGTAGATATCTATTTTGCATATAATTTTAACAGTTAGAGGAAAGTTAGTCTACAACTAGTCACATTCTCATGTGACAATGAGTCACATTCTCATGTGACTTAGATTACATGACAACAGCACTTTGAAAATACTTCAATAATCCAAAATAAAGTTCTACTTTACGTTTCCAAGTGTTCTGTAATACACTTATGCTGTAAACCCAAATTGCTTTATAAAAGCTATTCTGAATCATAGTTGTATTTTAGTCTTAGCATTGGCCAGGTGAGCATGGCCTCAAGATACTGATCTACATTGAATTTTGTGCTATGAGTGCAGAGGACAGCTTCCTCATGACATCTATTATAAACACTCTGCTTATTCACTGTTTGGGCTCTCTGCACCACAGTTTGACCACATCTCCATCCCGGGCATCACCCATCCCCCTCCTTCAACACTCACTCTCTCTCTGATACAGCACTTTATGCTAACCTTGGCTGATATTGCATCATTCAGACAATGGCTTTTTGTCATCATCCTGCTGGGAAGGATGTTTTCTGGGGTAAAACCCTGTGTGCATATATGTGATGTATCTGTACAAAAATGATAGTTTTCCTTTCCATCTCTCCTTCACTCCTATGTCGCAGCAGATTTTATGAGCCCCACTTTGATACTGGCTGTTGTCCTCTGGAACCCAAAGCCAAATATGAGGAAGATTTACATAAGATTTTTTTTTGTTCTTTGGGATATTTTTTCCCTACTTTTTTAGTGTCCTGTGCTTTTAGTAAAAAAAAAAAATTAATGCACAAGCTTAAATGCTCTAACAAAGCAGCATCAAGGTCATCGTCACCATAAGGGTAATATTTTTATATCAATTTAAATTACTTTGATTCAATACTGAAGTCATATAGGGTGTCAGCTTGAAGACATGCTTCTTCCTTTTCTCCTCAACCAATAGCATTTATTAGTAGGATTGTGCTATGAATCGTGAATTTTTTACCCATCAGTTCAAGCTAGATTTATATTAAAACTACCTAATTCTCAGTGGAGATAATTATTTTCATTTTTATTTATTTTTCTTTTACAGTTGGTGACAGTTTAATTATTGTTAACTTGTGGTTTCTTCTGTACTACTTAACATAATCCTATGGAATGTGTAACTTACTGCACTAATTTAAGGTAAGCCTTAACTTAGTTCTGAAGCTGAGTAGTGTTTTCTAGTCATAGGAATCTTTTTGACTGAGCTGTTAAACACTACACTGGGCTCAGTTAGAGTGATATACCAGTTATGTGTAGAGTATGATAATTTCTTTCAGTATTTCCTATTTTTCTATTTAACTTTGAAACTTACAAGTTTTTCAAACCAGGTAGAGGTTGCTTATATTATGAAGAAATGTATTTTTATCAATCTAGAGAAAAATATGAAGAATTTTGTTGATCTGTGGGTGTTTGACCTTGGCTTAAGTAGGAAGCTTTCATTATATTTAGGAAAGCTAATAAATTGATTGGAAGACTTAGTCTGTATAATTTATCTTATATCATGACTTTAACAGTTAGGCCATGATTCTAATGAAAGAATCCCACTTTGGATTTTAAATCTATTTTTTATCACCCATAACATCTTATCTGTCAATATCTGATTAGAGGTCTTCACTGTTTGAGACAGCTTTTCTCTGTCTGACAGATAATCTGAGGCTCTGAGACCATCGATTGAGGATTCATCTCTAGGAGTGGGGGGAATAAGAAAAAAAAAAGGCTAAAAAGAGCTCTGAGATAATTTTTGATTATACTTCGACATATGACTTTTGCCTTGAGCCCAGTAGAAAGGCTGAATCTTCCTGTCTTATCACTGCAAAGACAGAATACTCCTGTATTGATTTAAACAGAGAAGTTCAAATAAGTTTCAGCTTGATTATTTCTTCATAACATCTCATCTGAGTTTAAACTGTCCTATTGTTTTTCCTTTCAGTCTCAATTTTTTCTCCTCTTAATTTTCGGTGCAGTAAATAAAAGTTGTTGGGCTAACACAGGCCTTTGATACGCCTGTCCACAGTGCTACCCAGACCATGAGCAGCTTTCTGTTCAAGCACCTTCTCTGAGGTGATTACTTCATTACAATACAGTAACTGTCTCGAAGATGAAAGAGAAGCTAAAATTTCCAAGTAAGATATATGTAAAATCACAAAGAGAGTAACTGATTGTTGTTGAAGACCCTGAAAGGTCTTTCACGCCTACTCGCTATAGTGACAAGTGTTTGTCTAATCTACGCATAAATTTGTCTCTTGGGAAAAATTTAATTATATTTCTTGGTACTTGTAGGAAGAAAAATACTGCGTTTATTGTATACAAATATTCACTTTAGTTCACAAGTCTGTATTTGACAGTAAGTAGCACAAGCCTATTTTCCTGACATAGCAGTTTTGAGTGCAGAATATCAGGCATTTATTTTGATATTTACCATAAATATGGGAATAAATTTCTCCCTTTAGTTCTACAAGTAATTTTTAATCTAAATGCATAGTGTGCCTCTATTGTTTACTCTTCCTAGAAGGATAACTTCGTGTTCTTTCTTGTATTGACAGAAGTGGATACTGGATAAGATAAATTCAGAGCCCAAGAGGCAGAAATATGTTAGCTGACTATACAAAAGCTATGGCATATATTTTATAATTTTATATTCATATCTACTGTGTTGAAATTTGATAGTGTTCTAGATTTGAAGTTAGATTTTATGTCAGATAGAAAAGTGCTGGTTAAAAGCTGAAAGCAAGGTGAAACTGTGCTATGCCTGGATTTATTTAGCATAGACAAAGTCAAGGGTTTTATCCCAGGTCGGAGTGAAAAGCCAGATTAGCCAGGGACACCAGCGAGTACCTGTGATTGCAAGACATCCAGAGATAAAACATCAAACTTAATCAAGCCAAGCATCCATGAAAATAGGAAATACAACCACTAAAATTTGCCAGAATTTTTACAAAGGACTCATGTCTGTTGACATTTACATTAATAATTTGATATAATATGTAGATAGCTGGAAGCCAATATGGGGCTCAAAGGAGTTGTTCCTTACTTTAGCTGTAAGGTTAGAACAATGATAGGGACCCTTTCTAATAGATGTCCAAACAAATGTACATCAGAGACACTCACAATTATTAGATAACTCATATCTAATTAAGCTCTCCATTGGGTTTCTGAACTAATGACCTGATTAAATTTGACTTGCAACCTTGCCAATTATGTATTTTCCTTTTATAGATCAGTTTTTGAAGCAAATCCACATTGTGAGCACAGAATAGTGGTTTGCACACATCACAGAAATGCCATCGTCTGCCTCAACTGGAGTGTTTCTTAATCATTCTTGTGAGGTACAGTACTGTATCTACTTCTAGTAATCTGCGATTTCTTTACGAATCTGTGTTTGGATTAATCTGCCTTGTCAAAAGCCTTTGAAAATAATTAACAGCTTAGATTTCTTTACAAGAATGGGCAAGAATTGTTGATTTCAACCAAACTTCATGTTGAGTCTGCAGGTTTTTCAAGTTTTGAAGCTCAAGCAGTTGAAAAAATGATCCTGTTCAGATTCTCACAGTTTCAAAAACTGCCAGGTGAAGAGTAACAAGTAACTTTACAGTTAACTCAGCAAACTGAGTCATGAAATAACATTTAACAGCAGTCTGTATTTCCCAGTTTCCTGAAAATAAGGGATCTTGGGTATCGTGGTGGTAATTTTGAGTATAGTAGACAGAGAAGGTAAAAGCAACAGGATAAAAAAATTTAGTCTTTCTTTTGAAGGAAAGGAAAGCTGCTTATAGTGAGGCATATGCACAAAATTTTCCCTGAGATGAGCATAATTATTATTGAGGAAAAATATACTTAATTTGCTTCCATTACTGTGGGAATGAAAATATCATTTCAAGTAACATATTGAATCTGATGCATGTTGAACTCCTATAACCACAACTATAAGCAAAATTAGCTAACAAAGTTACAAAATGCCGTGGTGTAGTTAACTAAATTTCCATATTGAATCAGTCATTTGTACAATGTTAAAATATGAGTAAAGAGCAATTGAATAAAGATCACAACTCTTCCAGGTATTATATTCTGGAGAACTGGTAGAAGAAGAAAAGTCAGTTCTCCTTCTGTATACTAGAAAATCACATCCTAGAAGAGAGAGTTGAATCAAGATTTTTTTTTTCTGTCTTTTGATTTGTCCATTGATGTGTCATGCACTAATTGTGAACTTCAAGAAGGAAATAACATATAGATTGTTAATCATTCAATCCAAATTCACATTATACAAATGCCAGGGCACTTTTTTTAAAATTTGCTTTACTTGGAGAGATTCAAAGACTTAAAGCAGGATTGGCGTCAACAGACGAAGCTGGGAATTTAACTTTTCCTTTTCTGTGCTTCCATTTGCATTGTATCTACCTATTTCAATTCCAGAATTTCCAGCAGCGTCTTGTGTTGCTTTTCTACAGCAAACATCCCTGCTTTATTTGTTTTAAAAGTATTTACTTTTAGATCACCTCGCAAGATGAGAAGGTGACATGCTGTCATATACTGTCATACATGGAGATTGAGGTCAAAGTGCCACTCAGCTTGGTTGACAAACTGAGCAACCCATGACCTGCTTTCCAGCCTGCTTAGCATTCCAAACAGCTCAATGGTACAATAGCTTAAAGCAAAGCCCCTGCTCACTTTCTGCTGCAACATTTGCTATTCAGTTGCATATCAGGACCATAGGTCAGAAATCAGGTGATCACTAATTATATGATCTTATTAATGGCCGTCCTTGAGAAGTCTATTTCAAATAACCTGCTCATTAGCTCATAGGACTTCAGTAGCTAAGGAAAGAATATTATTTCGTTCTACAGGTTTTCATGCAGCTGCTTTAATTTTGTGTGTGGTCTTGTGTTGTTGCTATAACCCCAGGTTTATTCTAGGGAAGGTGGGATTGGGGAGGAAAGGAAGAAGGAAGAATTGAGCTTGAGATGGGCTCCTACTATCAGTGTTAATAAGCAGACTTGGATCACACATGATCCTCAGATGCTGCTAAGAAAATATCCGATGGCCTCAGTCTGAACCATTCGTAGTACAAATGTAATTTATTAGTTACAGTAAAGCTGTCTTTTATAAACACATAAACACTTTTCTAAACACGTTTTTAAAAGCAGACAATTTGGGCAAACTTCCATAGGCATAGCTAGCTCATGATTTCTGTGAGAACAGTCCCTGTTGTATTTTAAATGCATGCTTTGAAAGCACAGAATTTCTACAGCTCTCTAATTAACAGTTGATGAGAATCTATCGTCAATAAGAATTTATTTTAATATTAGGGAGAAACCAATTTTCTCTAAATCGTTTTTGATAAAATCAAGGTGAAACAAATTAAAGTAACCTTACATGGAAAATTTCATTTTTAATGATTCTGTTTTGTCAAAATTATAGATAATTAAAATAATAACCTTAAAATATTAACTTGTAAACACTAAAGTTGGCACAGTTACACTTCTAATATTTAATGACAGAAATGAAAAGAGGAATTTTTTGTATCTCTCCTCTTTTAACAAAATACACTGTTCCCTGAAACCCTGAAGTGAACTGAAACTGTCACTAGATGTAAATGGGCTTTAAACACAGCCCATATGGGAGCCACAATAAAACAAAATTTTCTCATCAGAACAGGCATTTTTCAATCTCTTTACATTACACTTAGAAAGAGCTTGGCTGAAGTGCATTAGTAATAGTTTCTTTTTATTCCAAGGCATTCTGGCTATCTGTCCAGGTTTTTGATGTAGTTTTTATAATATTATTAAGTCGATTGGCCAGCCAGCTTCTGTCTCAGCAGATGGGTTGTTGGAGGTCCCACCTCACAAATGCTCATCTCGTATTTCTATTTTTTTATACCTTTGTTCATTCATGTAAGATCTCCTCTGTTTCTTTGACTGAATATTTGACACATGCATATAATACATGTTTTGGTGTGTATACCTGCCCCCCACTAGATAAATAGAAAGCATAGATAGATAGACAGACACCAAAAGGAATGTAGATATTCAGGGTTTGATTTCTAGGTTCAAGAAAAGAGCTGTCACTCCATTGTACCTGCTCATAACTTGCCAGACTGGAAACTCTTAACTTCACTATTCCTGTGTGCAGAGGTGTATTGACAGAAAGGTAGGAGGCTTTTACACCACTGAAAAAATCTGGTTTAATTTAAAGGGAAAGAAGCATGTCAGTGATGTGACAGACTGGTAGGACACATTAAGGAAATATCTATCAGGTATGCTTAGACATTTAGCTTCCAGGGAGAAGATGCAGCTAGGAATGCAGTACTCTGATGATTATCTTAGTCCAGCTTTTAAGAAATCATATTCTGATGCTGTATGCTTTTGAAAGACTCTTTGTTAATCTAATATTATATTTTCATATCTTGATAATAAAAGCACTTAAGTTTCCAGAAAAGTGCAAAGGCTTTTTTTTCTTTTTAATCACACTTTAGAATTTCGTAGGGATTTGTATCTTTTATTAAATGGTCAAAAATTCCAAGAGAAATGTATTACTCATTACTAAATTGTATCATGTGTCATTATCTACCTGTTTTTCTTTTGCACAGTAGATGTCCATAGAGTCTACTGAGATTTCTGAAGTTTTAAGTCTCTGCATTGCATGCAGTGCTATGTTCTAATATTTGCAGGAAAATGTCACGATGTTTCCCCAAAACCAAAGGCAACTTTTCTCACTTGCCTAAAATTAATGGTAGGAATTTATAAGACATCTCCTTTTCTGTTTAGGAGAAAAGACTTCTGGAAAACTCAGAAATTTGGACATTTCTAGAAGGCCCTTGCTATGTTTATTTAAAGTAAAGCTATAAACCGCAATTAAGCGTTCTCAGGATTTTGCCTGGACAACCAAAACCTAGAAAATATTAAATTATTTTGAACCTCAAACAGCTGAAATATGGATACATAAATAAAATTAACATCTGTAGAACTTCACTTTTACTGTTCACTTTTTTATGTTGATTTTAAATGAGAAATAATTATCTCCTCAACTTTTAAAACTGATGAAAACATAAATGCTCTGCATTACAGTGATGAACAGGACATTCCAATCTATTGGGCAAGCAGACCCATTCCTATTTTTAGTTAAAAGTTTGAGCATCTAACAGAATGTGAGTAAAAGGTAAAGAAAGTATATCAGTCTGGCTGGGCTGTGGTCATTTCCCATTCATTGATGTATACAGGCTGCAATTTCCAGGGGTACAAGTTCAGCTTCCACATCTGTGAACAAGAGAATCTTATTTCAGAAGCGTCCTGAAGAATTACTCTTAACATGTTACTTCAAAAGTGGAAACTGGCGTTGAAATAGATCACTGTGTAGTTTATACTGCTACTGTGTAGACGTAGATACCGCTTTAGTCTTCTGTCACTGTTCAGGCTCAGGAACAGCTTTCTGCTGAACCTAGTGCTGAACCTAATGTCACCCTGAGGAGTCATGCGTCTCATGAGACAATTGCACGCTTCACAGGAAATATAAATAGAAACTGTTTGGAAAATGCAGAGTTAATTATTTCAACCTGTTTGAAGGTAAAGCATTTTTCTGACATATTGATCCGATTGAGAGCCACCAGCTGGCTGTTAGGAGCTCCCTATTTTTATATCTTAGCTGTTAGCAACAAAAATGAGTGTGCAAATTTTATATGTGTAAAAAAAAATGTAATTGGAAAATCATAGTATATAAAGTACCTAGTCAGAAACACTCCTAAATATGTTAATGGATTTACAAGTAAACAGATTTATAGTGTCATCTGCAAAAGACTTTTTTTTCCTGGTAATTTTAATGAACTCTTCTTTAATGTCTCTTAAAGCTCACTCTAAAGTTGACCAAGTTTTTTGTGCTGTATGTGGTTGTCACAAAAAATACATAATGTTGAGAGGGTTTTTTAATATGTCTGGTTTTAATTCCCATCTCTAAAAATCTTCTTTTCAATTTGGATATTTTTCCTCTAGGATGGCATTTTCCTTTCATTCTGTATTAAGTTTAAGACCAGGTAATGCATTCTAAATGAAATCAATGAATCACAGAAAGATTTGCATGGTAAGACTGCTCAAGAAATATTTGTATATGGTTCTGAGATTTGTGGGTAAACTGTAAGTTTGGAGAAAGGCATTTTTATTAAGTACTATTTTTGCGCTAGTGAGGTGGAGATCATTCCATAAAATTTTCTTATTGCATTCATCAGTCCTTAGTTGCTGTTACAGAAAATGTCAAGTTTCTGTTCTCTAAAGTGCTTTAAAGACAGTGTGAGCATCACCTTTTTCAATATGTGCCAGAGCGAATTCAAGAAATAGGTGGTAACATTTTTGCATTTGAAAATAGCACAGCTGCAGTTCTGATGTTGTGGTTGAAAGATGACAAAAGGTGTACAGTAGGAATAGATCAATGACTAATATATTTTATACATGAGCTTCACTGTTTTCTTTGCTCTGGCTAACCCACTCTGTGCCATTCTTGGCCCTTTTTTTTTTTTTAATATTTTTTTAGCTCAGTAAGCCTTCTTACCATTTTATTATCAAAATCCACCATTTCTTCCTCTCTGTTCATGTCCTTGTGGGCAATTTGTCCCTTCTTTCTTTGTATCTAAAATTTGAATACTTGATACGTCATCTTCTATGCTTGTCTCTCTCTGCTCAGCTCTGGGGGTTTTGCCTTCATCTCTTGCAGAGCGGAATTCAAACCCTTTGCCGTGTTTTTAACAATGGGTCTTGCCTCACATATTTAAACTAATAACTGCCTCTTGTCCTTTATCTCCCTTGCCTCATGTTACTGGCTTGTTTTTCGTTACTGCTCTTCTTGCTTCCTGTGATGTGAATAGTATTTCTATTATATCCTCTTATTACAAGCTCTTCCTAAGAGTAATTCCTTTGAGAAAATTCCTTACTCCTTTTGTATCTAAAACTTCCAGTTCTTATATATCTGCAGCAATGGCCTCTGAAAGCCTGTAGAGGACAATATTCCTTAAAGCAATGGTATTGATAAGTTAGCATGGAAAAGGGAGAAGTAACTGATGTGACACAAGACTGACTGGACTGGTGACATGTGTTCAGATTCTCTGACCTGGCTTTGGCTGTTTTCCCTGACCTGCTACATTAGTTTTACAGCTTCATTTGTTTTAGATGGAACGGTTTACAAAACACAGAACATCAGCTGCCAAAAAAATGACAGAGAGAAAAGACTAATGTCCTTTTTTAGTAGGGAGGTTTGCTTTCTCTTTTTTTCTTTTCACTTTGCTGTCTCAGGCATGAATAATTCTATTCTATAGTAAATGAATATGTAGCAGGTCTCCAGATTTTCATCACTAATGAAGACTAAGAGTAAAAAGCCCTGATCTGAAACAAAGCTTAAATGATCCTCCCTACCAAAAGAGATATTAAAGGAAACAAGAGAAATCTAATAAATGAAATACCTCCCATATTCATCCTTGAAATAGTTGGTCTTAGATATGGTGTGCTCTGCAAAGCATCTGTATTCATGCCAGAATAAACTGAATTAATAGTGCTGAAAAGTGAATTATTTAATAGCACAGATTTTGGTTTTTTCCTCTGCAATCTTCTTAAAAGAGAAAATGAAAATGTATGAACTTTCTGCTATGAATTATTTTCTTATTTATAGTATTTAACTTCACTAGGCCATCATTGTGCACATAATTTCTGATGGATAAAATATTCTTGCAGCAGCTGTACAACATTATAATTAAACTTTTTCTACTTTTGATGGATAAATTATTAGAAACACTTATAAGGTGGAGCAACTTCATTAGCCATCATTTCTCTTTCTGGTATATTGCACTAGATAGCCTTTACACATACTATGAAATAAAATTGTGGGGAGGGAAAATACAGCCAGGATGAAATTATTGATAGGATTCTTTTCAGTTTTGACAGTAGAGGTTTTTTGGAGAGTGGTGGTAAAATACAGTTCATATAGTAAAAGTTTTGTTTTCAATTTGCTTGAAAAGAAGTTAATCTATTATATATCAAATTGCAAATATTATTTTAGAGAGTATCAAAATTTGAGATTTTACTTTTTTTGGGAATTGTAAATATTGCTGTTAGTTTTAACCTTGAAAATTCAGTTATAAAAGTCAATTGTTAAGCAAACACCAGAATTTCCAGTTGAAATATTTGTGTGCCTATGCTTCATAATTAAGCAGAATTTTTTTATGAACTTTATTCCACTGCTTCCAATGGGATCACTCATTCTCAGAAAATCAGTGTTTTCTTCCATGTTCCGGAAAGACATGACTTTTAGAAAGCACAGAAATAATTTAGTAAGTGGGGAGACTGCAGCAAGATAGGACACCAACCTAAATTTTAGAGATGAACAAGGGACATGAAACCTGGGATGCATTGCCTAAGAGACACTCCAACAGCTCAAGGGAATGCACAAATTGATATCCTGTGGTTGGTATATGTGGTGCAGATCTCTATGCTATGAATAAGGTAGATTTGCACTGGGGTCGTTCTCTATGTTCTTATTTGTACTCTTTTTTTCCCCTCGGATGTCAAATTGCTCTTACAAGAGAAACAAAACAAGTAGGGCTATCTAGCTCACTTTCCATTAGGAACAGCTCTGGAAGACTGGTGGGAAGGATAAAATCAGTATTCTACTTCATCTCTTTGACCATCTCCTCCAGAAAATCTTGTGTGTTCTTTTCCACTGCTGTTTGTCCTGATTTCCCTTTCCTCTTTAATGGCCAACTTTAAGCATATCTCTGCCTGAGTCCTATCCTGAAACTCATAACCTTCAGGTTCCCGGACACAGAAATATCAACCACACGGACAAGGGAATCCTCTAAAAACCAGCATTAATGTGATTCCAGGTGGAACGAAATGTGACTTTTTCCCTTTTCCCTTTTGTATAGAACAGATTCTGCTTGCCACAGCCTTGTCAGTATTCAAAAAAACCAGTCAGATTTCAAGGTCCATTAAAAAAATTGCTTCAGCAAACACTAGAAACTCCTTTAGAATTAATTTTTTTCTCTCAATTGAGATTCCATTTCTAAGATATTTGTCCAAAGTGTCTACAGATATTTCCATAGCTTCCAAAGTATTTAAAGCAGAGCAGGACATTTGACATAACTGGGATATTTTTACCATTATCATTTTTATTTCAAATCTTTCATGATAATCAAAAGTCCTTTCTTAGAAATGGTTAGTAGAGGAAAAATGCATCTTACTGGAGTCTTTGGCACCGTGCATTTACGGGTGATAGAAACAACAGGCATTGTTGGAGGAAAGGAGCAAAGGTGATGTACAGAGAGGAGATGTTATCTTCTCTGGGAATTTTCAGGTATAAGCTAGAAACTTAGGTCCTGTAGTCTAAAAGTAGGCTTTCCTCTTACAAATCAGCTACTCTGTACAATGGATGCATTCTGCCATCTAGATATATTCCACCGAAATTGTGGTAGCCTGAACTGCATTTCTGATGCTCCATTCAGTGTAAAAATGATAGATGCATTTTGATGTTCCTTTTATCCTGCTTTATATTTATATGCTGTTGGATGGTGTACAAATAGTTTGAAGGAACACAGTTTTGAAGACAAGACACCAGAATCATTGAAATGCGTGCAAGAGGATATGCCTGCATACTCTACTAATGCCTTCCAAAGCACTGTTTTTATAAACTCCATAAATTAATAGATGTTAGCAATTGATGGTGTAACCTTGAGTTAAGAAGTCACTGTGTTTTGAAGCCAGAGTATGACCAGTATGAAATACCATCTTCAGGTCCAACTGAGAAACACAAGCATTTCAACGCTGTTGAAAGATTTTGTTGTGTACTATTTTTCATAGTGACATTTTAAATGTTATTCAGAGAAGAGGCAATTAGGAATTCATGCCATTGGTGAGAAGGATTTGCCATATGTTATCGAAAGTTGCTGTTACAGGTTGTTTCACTCTACAGTGTATCTTTAAGTGTAGTATTTTAGAGCCCGCACTGTCGGTAGACACCCTTATTCTCTCTGCCTTAAAGGGAGATTGAATCATTTTTGTCGTTTGGTCATGTATCTAAATGAGTGAGACAAAATCACTGACCTCTATAAAAAGACCTATTTCTCTGGATAAAGACAATTAATAATGGCAAGAGTCAAAAAGCTACCTGCCTGAATTGCCTGAATATTTGTTTGAACCAGAAACACTGTCTAACAACAAAAGAATTTGATTCAGTGATAAGTATTTCTCTGCAAGCTACTTGTTTTTATAGTCAATGTAAGTCCACTGACTGTATGATTAAAAATTATGAGGATCTTCCTTTAAAATGTTGTGAAGGTTTTTACTTTTGCTTGTTTATTTTTTTTAAAGCAAATTTCTGACTTTTATTTTTCCTATAAAAACATGAATCCATGAGAGAATAATTTTGGAAGGGTATTGGTGATGTCAAGGGTTGAATGAAAGAAATTATGCTATCTCTACTCTGGTTGTCGCTACTTTGCCTGACATAGTTGTAAAGAAAAATATATGAAAGATTCTTGGATCCTTAGTCCTTGGATCTATAAATGGTAGGTTGTCTTTATGGTTTTGAGTTCTTGATTTTATAGGATTAGCACATTAAATTTAATGCTAAGTAGGACTCTAGGACTTACATTTTTCACAATTTATGGTTCACCCTACAATTTAGTCTATATTTAAATATAATGTAAATATACACCATGTAGAATAACTAGAGTAAAAGATTTCTTTTTCATTAAAAATGCAGCTCATCAGATCTGTGATAAATGGTGACATTATGTATATGCCAATCCCTTCTGGAAAATTGGAGTGATTCTAGACTTTGCCAAGAATTTGACGTGCCACCCTAAATGTTTAATCAGGGATGCTGTGACATTCGATGCTACTTGTATAAATGTATCAGTCTAATTTTTATTAAAACTCTTCAAAATGAAATATTTCTGGAAAAAAGAAAAACAGGAGTGAACCAAACTAACGCTATTAATATTTCTCACTGTATATGATATAAATAAAGTTAAATATGATCCTCACTACACAGAGCACAAACTCACCTAGTAAAAGTTTTGAATTTGAATAGAACTCAGAGGAGTGCTGTGTCAAATAAATGATCATGAAGCAAGGCTCACAGAGCATTAGTAGTCAGCTTCTACCTTGGGTGAGACCAGGGAATAGATGCCATTCAGGAATCTGAACAGAATTTCTATGTTAAAATCTGTCCTTCAAAAACCAGAAGAACCTAACGGGACTTTCCTGTGACTTCTTCATTTCATGATTCTATTCTGGCCATGGAAAATGCATATTGGATTTCAGATAAGGGCCAGAGAAGCCAAGTAAAAAGAATCCTAATCAAACTGCTGCTGCAGATTAAAATGGCTATATTAGCTAGTACTTCCAACTCTGACAAGCTTTGCTTATATGTATTATCTTTGATTTTTACATATAGTCTGAGGCTTTTTAAAGTGAGACTCGATGCATAATTAAGAAGAATTTAGCAGAATTTAGGTTTATGGGTATGAGTTAAATTTCCGAATATAGAATGTATTTTTGAATGAAGATTTCTATTTCATAATGATGCTCTTACTGGTGTTTCTTCAGATTGTCTCTTATATATATTTTGTTTGCTTTTCATCCCTGTTCTGGTATTGAAATAGAAAAGTAATGAGATTCTAATCTGCCATCAATAAGTGATAAATGTTTTGCCAATGCCAGGTCATCCAGGCTTTGATTCCCTGTGCTTGTGAGAAAGTAATGGACCCCA
The DNA here is from genome assembly GCA_013397845.1 of Melanocharis versteri. Taxonomy (NCBI): domain Eukaryota; kingdom Metazoa; phylum Chordata; class Aves; order Passeriformes; family Melanocharitidae; genus Melanocharis; species Melanocharis versteri. Next base: position 1,423,966 of record VZTG01004626.1, read on the forward strand.
TCATAGTTTACATGTTGATTTTTATTTGTTCTGGCATAGAGCACTGGGACGTGCTGGGTTGGGGGTGTTGTTCTTTAAACACGGCACAGAAACCTGCTCCATAGGATAGACAAGGTAGAGGCACATGCAGAGAGGAAGCATAAGGCTAGGAGACAGTGCTGGTCAGTGTAATAAGCGCTTCGGGTTTTGTGTATGCTCTAAATCTTCTGAAGTTTTACCGAAAGTACGTTACTGAAGAATAAACAAAATTTGGTGAGACAAACTTAAAATATTAATGCAAGAGAGGGTGAGTTTTCTCTTTTTATATAGCCAAAGCTTCCAGTCAAGTTGAAAGGAAAAAGGAACACTTTCTTACACTGTTTCTCCCAATGTTTTCAAAAAAGAAGTTGTATCATACTCATTTTTTGACAAAATAATAAAATAAGACTCTAATACCTTGACCAGAACTGGATTGTAAAGACATTTACATGCTCTTACTTAATCAACCCAAAACTGCAGAATTGCTGTATTTGTCAGTATTCTTTCCTACTCAGAAAGTGAGTACAGTCAGAACCCCCAGAATCCTTCCTCAGTGATGAATAATTAGATGTCTCTAGTGGAAACAAATACTGTTGTTCTGTATTTTCTTTGGTGTAATGCTGTGTCCCAGGATATGCACTGCAACACTTCTACCCAGACCTAGTATCCACCTCTGCTGCTGGGGGGGAAGAAAAGGTACAGCCCAGGATTATATTCAGAAATACAGATTATGCTTAAAAAGAAACATCAGGTGATCTGGAGCTTTCATGGTTCCTGTAGATCCAAGGGTTTTTTCAAAAAAAATTGGTATTTTGCTGATACTACAGAATTTTTTTTTATTTAAGGTAAAGAAAATTCCTATTTAATTTCCTATAATTATGTTTCAGGAAGAATTATGTGATAGACATACTCTCTGAAATATTTCCATCATTATAGAGAAAAAAAAATTCAATAGGAAAGAAGATTTGGGGCTCCTAAGAGAGAAAATAATATTCATGCTTTATCTTGTGTAAGGTCTAGTAAGACGCCAACTTTCTTACCTGGTTGTTGGATCTTAAATCTTATCTACTCAGCCATCATTCTTTTAATGTACCCAGTCATCATTCTTCTATCACCAGCAAGAATTTGGTATACCCAGCAACGAACTTAAATTCGGGCTTGAAGCAAAGGGAGAGGAATGAAAGATGGAAAACATAATCTAATCTTTCTCACAGTTTTAAAACCCCTTTTTCCATTTCACTGATGTCCTAGACTTAGTCACAAATGCGTTCGCTTTCTCTGTGCTTGAGGAGAGGTTTCTGTAAATTGTACTGGGGCAGCTTGAGAAAATAGCAGCCTGCCCATTTGTTCTTCCCTGCCCCTCTCCCCTAGACTGCCTCCCAGTTACCCTAACACATAGTTAATTCATGACCTTCAATGTAATTCATGATTAGATGAAGGATCAGGATGCTTTAACGTAGCTGCTGAGGGCACTACACTGTTAAATGTTGTTGGGGACACTGGAAGAAAATATTGCTGGTCAAGATACTTCTTTTTCCTCTTACAGCACTTTTAACTTTGTGTTTGTCTGTGTATATGTGTAATTGCAAAATTTTGCATCTAACAAGTATCTCCAGTCTAAGCTGAAGAGGCAGTTATGCAAGTCATATGGCTTTTCTGGGGAAGAGTGGGGAAGACTGACTCTGGACAAAATAGTACTGATTTAATATCCAACACTATTTTGTTTACTTCACTTGAAACATTTAAGTTGCATTAACAGTATGCTGCATTTGGGCATTACTTGGAGTTTGATGACCAGTTGAGAAAATGAAGAAAAAAAATGCATGCTGACATGGAACCATTTGTTTGCTGTCTGAAGGCAGTTACCTCCCAGGCTTTAAACACAGAGGAAAAAAGGATTCTGGACACAAAAATTCCCTTACTGAAAATGTGAGGAATGGGCTTACAAGTGGGGTTTCTGAAAAAAGCCCAACGAGAAATCAAATAAAAATACAGAGAGAAGTGTTTGATATTAAAACTCCCCATGATTTGATCATGTTTGATCAAACGTTCAGCAACTCAGGAAAAGTAGCACTTAGTTTTTCTATATTAAAGAAGAGAATGAAAAAGAGGATTATAAAATATAGAAATGACTGGCAAAAAAAGATCTTTTACTGTAGTGCACAAAGTAATGTTTGCATTCCAGAATGAAGAAGCAAAAAACTGGAGAGCCCTTTTAATCACGCTAAAGACTGTATGATGATATACCAAGCCCGGTGTTCCCTAGTTACTGCAGCAGTGTGGTAAAGTTGTATTTGCCATTCATATCCCAGCAGTAAAAGTGGGGAAAACTTGCCCTGGTCTTCTGGAGGCAAGTTGTCTATAAGCTGAGGACATAGAAATGGAAAAAGGGGTGAGAAAAGCTGTGGAGTCTTCAAAGTTGCCTAAGGTGCCCTTTATGGCAGAATGATTCCTAGACTCAGAGTAAAATAACTACTACCTGTTGGATGTATCACATAAATTGCTTTACCCTGTAATCTTACAGAGCATTGTTTAGTTCATAATTTGCTTTTGAAATGTTTTATTTTACAGCATACCCATAACAGTAACTGCCATAACTTAAATGATGTTTTAATATCATGAGATCTCATTATAACACTCTGCTTATTCAGTTTTTGCTGATATGTGAAGTAAGAATGCCAGCTGTTCTGGTTGCATTACTGGGTTCATGGATTACTAAAAAGAAAATTAATATACTCATTATTCTTTTTTTTTTCTATTGAGTAGCATTTAGAGGCTCTAGTCAGAATAAGAGCCTCATTATTATAGATGCTGTATAAACATTAAAGATGTCCTTACACGGTAAATACAACATGCTGTTGTTGTTTAGTTTAATATTGAAACAAGCTGAGCTTTGTTTACAGTTTCAGAAAGGGAGGTCATGTTGAAATGTTGTTCATATTTAACTAATACATTTAATTCAGTTATCCAAAACCTACTTAAAGACTAACAAAATGTGTATCTTAGATCTAAGATTACACTGAAAACTGTCTAAGATATACTTCAATGATTTTGTACTGGCAGCCTAAATATTGTATTGCATACTGATCTGGGGGTGGGGAAATAGAAGTAAAACAAATTGTTTTCCATCACAAAACAACGCTGAATATAGTAGCAGTATTTTATTTACAGAGTAGATATTTATTTAATAAATTTATTGGTGGCTACCTAAAGAAAATTGAACCATGTTGAAAAAATGTAGCATTTCATCACATACTGAAAGAATGTTTGCAGATATGTCACAATTTATTGAAATGTACTGTGTTTTGACATACATTGCATACTGCAGGAAAGAAAATTTGTCTTTATATCTTATCTTATTATCATATGTGTCAAATAGAATTTTAGTTTGGCACATTTCTAAAAAATACAGCCTCATTTCAGGAAGGCAGTTATCACTCTATATGCATGTTTGCCATATTTATTTTAAAGTCTTAACCATCACCTCAGCTTGACTTTCCTTGGAGAGATAGAAAGAAATTACCATCTTTCTCACTGTTTAACAGAGAAAACTCATGAGCAAATTGGTAACATCTCTAAAGATAATTTTAACATTAGCTCATCTGGAGTGTGATATTGAGAAAAAAAAAGACTGCAGAGCATTTTTGCCATGGTGGTCTAGTAAACACATGGAATGAACCCATTCTTGGAATCAGAAACTCCCTCATGTAAAGAAGGGGCTGCAAAAACCTTGTCAGTGATTTGAAGTAATTCAAACATTTTTAGCTCTGTTTCTTAAAAACCATTTTTAAATCAGCAAATCATGCCAAAATTTCAGAATTCTTTGCAAAGGGGAAGTTTCAAAATTTTGCCTAAAATTTTCTTATGAAAAATTTTCATACTTCTTATGCTATCACTACAGTTTAACAGTGACAAACTTTAAATAAAAAATAACTCACTTTGATTACACTAAAAGAGAAAGATAAGAAGCTGTTTCTTTTCAGTTCTTGGCTACAAGAAGAGAAGCTTCAAGTTTATTAGCCTGGGATTGGAAAGGTCCCTGAGGATCTGGTAACAACTCAAGTAAGTTACAGATTTTTTCCAATTTTTTTGGTAAGAGTCCCTGTTTTGAAAGGAAAAAAATACTGTTCCAGATTCTTTGATGGCTACCTTATTTTGTAGGTATTTAAAAGAAAAAGTTTAAAAATGAAGATGAGAAAATTGATTGTACTTTGCTTTTTCTCATTTTGCTTTCAGCTGCATATTTTCATATTTTTTTAATGCACTAAACTTTGACATCATATTGTTGCAAAAACATTATGTCATACAGGAATAGCAGTTAGCAATGATCACTTGGAAAAAAAGTGCAACTCCTTTATATAAATTAATAGCTCAGAGAAACCCAAGAACCATAAAATAAATACCCATAACATTACATGAGATAAATAAATGCATCTTCTGCAGAAACCACTTTCAAAGTTTAATTAGAAATTGTGATTTTTGACAGAAATCTATGGCTTGAATTAGCAAATGTAATAAAATATCCAGACTAGAATTTAGACTTTTTCCTTCACCCTCTAAGACATGCCTTAAATGGGAATGGAACATATGCAGGGTATTTTTTTAAGTTATAGACAGTAAAGAATCTTCAGGGTAGCAATCTTTTCAAATTAATATATGGTCTATGGTTCAGTAGTATGTTTGCAGAACAGCACGTAACGTGTTAGGTCACTTCAGTGTGTCCCAGAACCAAGTCACCACTTTTAGCAACAGTCTGTGGTTACAGTAGCTGGGTATGGCCAGTCTGGAGCACAGAAAGGATTTTCTCTATTCAATTGCTTTTTTGACACTATCACATCCTTTAATACTTTGTCAAAAAACCCTCCAACTATTTTTGTTATATAACATAAGAAAAATGGCAACAGTTCAGGTACAGAAGACTCATTCATAACAAAAAAAAATTAATGTCATTTAGTAATGCCAAAAATTGAAGTTCAGCATAGAAGATAAAAATTCAACAGTAATAGGTTTGCCTGTGTCAGGCAATCTTACATGCCAAACATTTTGTCAAAGGTTATACAGGCAGTAATGTATATGAGCATGTCTCAACCTTCATAATTATGACACAACTCTCAGAACATATAGTAGATTTTCAATTGTAGAAAAATTCTATTTTGGGAGCATTGCGGTAAGTCTTCCTATAGCTCACTGTAACAAGATTTGGGGTTTTTACAAAGATTAATTTTATGCAACACGCAGATCAGTCAGAGCTCGAATGGAGAATAAATTAAACCCATGTTGCACTTTAATGCAATGTGACTGCTGATTGACAAGTATTGCAATATATAAACATTCAATTCTCAGCCACCAGTTCAGATCCAATTAGTGAGAGATGCCTCTGCCCAAATTAAGGTGCAAACAAGACCATATGCCAAAGCCAATAATATGGGTTTTATTTAACAGTAAATGTGAGGTAGAGTGAAGGAAATAGAAGAGAAAGAAGAAAGAGAAAGAAATATAAAAGGGACAGGGAGAGAGAGTGGGAGAGGGGAAGGAGGGAGGAACAGAGAAAGTGAGAGAGAAGGAGAGAAAGGGAGGGAGGGCTGTGAAGAGAGAGGTAGAGAGGGACACAGAGAGAGAGAAATCAAGCTCTCAAGAGATAGTCACCACCCGTTGGTCCTTCTTCACCCCGGGCTTCTTTGTGGTGGAGGTCCCAGAGTCGTTCTTCTGGCGGGTACTGTCTTTAGACAGTCCAAGTTCCAGGTATCCATGGAGGTGTAGTCCCATAACCTGGGGTGATCTTTGCTTGATTGGTGATACGTGTATGAGCAGTTACTTCCTTTCACACAGTTTGCCACAGTGGGAATTCTTGTCTGGATATGTTAACCAGAATGTGATCACCAGATCTCGCTTCTGCCAGGGCTGGAATTAGTGTCTTCCTGTCTCAGATTCCTCCCTTCTGTGCTTATCTCAAGTTGTCACTGTAGAAGCTTATCTTACGTCGTGCTCCTTCTGTGGCCTTGACAGTGTTTGAGACAGGTAACTGTGCCCTTTAAGTCCTCACAATACTTCTGTAACTATTTGTTATTTCCCTGTTTCTTGCTAATGGCTGATTCAGTTAATCCTTACCTTCTGACATGATTTCTAATGACAGCAGTTGTCTGACAGGTGCATCTGCAACAGGTAATCTTGGAGGCACTTAAATTTGATCTTATCCAGTCAAATAGTTCCTCTCCCTACTTATGTCCTCTGTTTCTGAGTTTCAGGGTTGGGGGGGTTATTTATTTTGTTTTCTTTTGTTTTGGATGGTTGGTTGGGGTTTTTTGAGGGAATAAGAATAAAATTCAGAACAGAAATGGGAATCAGAATAGTAAATGCTTGTATCTTTTATCATACTATGTTCTATCCAAGTCTCTAGTTTGTTTATTAAAACGCTTTGTCCTTCCAGGATGCCTATCAGAAATGTTGATGACATTTATTGTCTCTGTACCTGAGCCCCAAGCTACCCATTTTCCACCTTGTTCACCTGAGTCAGACTCCAACAAGTGTATAGCATGCCTGTATTACAAAAAGTTATGTAACATTTTTATGTAATATAACATAGTCTGATGTTATACAAAAAGTATAACATCAGATTATGTTATATTTCAACAGGCAAACACAAAATCTGGTAGTAGCTTCAGCCACTCACTGGTGTGTGGATGATGTCCCCTGTCCTGTTATAGCTGTTTGGATGTTCAAAAGAAAGTTGACTTTGAAGGTTTCTAAAATGATGCCTTTTATGGCAGACAGGCAAAGGCATGGGCAATCAAAGGGCTGCTGTCATTTTTGTCTGAAGACCAAAGAACTTGGAAAAATTCAGCAGAAAGTTTGAATTGTTCACTCCATCATTTATAGTGGAATGAGACTTATAGTCAAAATACTTTTTAAGTGATCAAAATTTTATACCATGGTCGGCTCAAAATGCTGAAGATACATTTTATGTATTAGGAGTTAAAATATCAGATTCAGAGACTTCTGGCAATGTCTTTGGTGTTGCTATAATTTCAGCATCACCTGGCAGCTGTAATAAAGATCAGTGAGTTATTGCAAATAAGTTACTTATCATGTAGCTTTACGCTGGAAGAATATTTAGTGAAATTAGTGTCAGTGTTAGTGACAGTGAAACCATTTGGCAAATCTAGCAGGGACTTTAAAAACTAATAGAGAAATAATATGTGTCTCTCCCTCCTTCTCCCTGTAGTGTATAAACCTGAGGACTCTCATATGAGGTAAGACTAAACCTCCTATTTAATCTAAAATAAATTTTAATAATTAATCAGGTATAGAAGTATTGATATCTCTTCTGAATTCTTGATAGCAAGCTGGTCAGAGTTACCATTTTCAGATAAACTTTAAACTTAGTATCTTTGACCAGTACTTCTCTCCTATTTTCTGTGAGCATCTTGGCAGGCATGAAATACAAAAGCATGGTTTCTTCCATGTTTGTAAAAGACTGTCTATCCTTATTTTCTTTAGATATCAGAGTACAGTTTGGTCTAAGCGGTGAAAAATACTGCTTGTCTTTGTTGCATCAGGGAAGATCAGCGTAGACCAGAAATTTTCCGAGGTTGTGTACCAAGTATGGAAGATGACACTGGGAGGCAGGAGTAGGAGGGCTGGGGCATTTAAATCACACCACAAGTGGGAGAATGATCCATGCTAGGCAGAGCTCACTGGGATGCTGCTGCTGTCTTTGCCTTCATCTTCCATGGTAAGTCTGCACCTAATGTGTTGTGTTCTTGGTGCGTCAGCATGTTGAGGAAAGAAGCATCTTAATAGGCTTCAAAGGTCTTCCTCTCTGCTCATTACAAGAACTGGATAATTGCCTGTCCACTGCATTATATCAGCCATCATGGATGACTCAGACAAGGCAAAGAAATTCCCTTTACCTGTGCTTTTGAATGTATCTATCCACTTCTCTGTCCAAGTTTTATGTCACATCAGAACAGGAATTAAAGCTCTAAATTATGATAAGATTAAGCATGTATTTTGGAGGGGAGGGTATTTTTATTTTATTATTATTTGTTTTGCACATTTCAGGCTTTTTAATGTATTACAAAATTACCTAATTATATAAGGTTTGATTATATTAATGTCAGGCATTCAGTATCAGATTCCTTGCTTTTTAGAATACTTTCAAAAAAGTATAAAAATGGTTTAAATAAGTCCTGATAAACACAATTCTAGGATAAGTTTGCTAAAATGTAAAACTCCATGTTTTTGCTTCTACATTTCAAACCTTAATAGTACAAGCAGTTTCCTTTTAGTATTCATTCTGGGTTTATTCACAGTCTGCTGAGAACAGAAAAAAACCCTTAGCGTGAGTTGCCTTACCTTAAACAGTGGACAATGGAGCCAACATGTAAAACCATATATTAGCATGTCAGTCAGAGTGTTATTGTACTCCCCCAAAATAGTAGGTCTACTTCAAACAAGACTGTGATTTATGATTCAGAATCACAAAAACTCTCTTTCCAAGCCAATAAAGACATCTGGGAAGAGTAGATCTAAGCTTAATCCAAGCTCAGAGATTTTACCTTTCATAAAGTCAAATTATCTGCTTTCAGCATTGGAACAGTGCTTCATAATGACAAAAGGAACTGATCACTGGTGTACAACAGCCTGACTTAACCACAGACTTCACTGGAAGTGTGCAGCAGAGGTTTTGTAAGTGTGGCATTAAGAATAATAGCTGGTGGTTGTCTTGTTTGGGTGTGAGCAAGAAAACAATTCAAGTAAATGTAAATGATGGTTCTTAGATGGCGGCTCCCATTACATTTACGTCTAATATTAACAATTATACTTCTGAGAAAATTAAGGAACTGTAAACACTATTTATTTCAGAATTTAGTTGAAGCTATAAGAACCATGGGATTTGTCACATACAGAGTAAACAAAGGCGACTTGAAAGGTCTTCACACACAATGGAAGTCAACGTGCTTGAAACTGAAGCTGCGGAAGGCAGAGCAAAAACATGAATGACAGCTGTCTAGTGTTCATGAAGTTATCAGATGCTGGCATGACATTTGGTGATGTGATTTCAAATGCCTGCTTTGTGCTGAGTGTAAGATCTGGAATAATAAAGCAAAGGATGATGTTTCTGATTCCAGCGTATTTGAAGGTAAAACTTCCATTGACTTGAGCTGAGCCAGGAAAACCCCCAGAAAGCATATTTGCAAATATAGCACAAAATAGGCGAACTACATATTCTGAGACCTGGCTCAGTACATTTGAACCTCTTGCTTTTCTTTTCTACTGACCATGTGACAGAATTCCTGTTCATCCTCTTTATATCATGCTTGCCATACTGTCTAAGGAAAAAAAAAAGAAAGCAAAATATATAGAAATTTTGTAACATACTATAAAATCAACTTCTGAATCAGAGTGGAAGTATTTTGCAGAAGATTAAACTCACACTGAATTTGTCAATGCAAAATGCTAAGTCTTGTTCTGTTACCTTAGCAGGAGATTTACCTACTGAATCCAAATGCTTACGCTACTGTGCTAAGGAATTTCAAAAACAGCCTTCAGCATCACTTTAGTGGAAGAGGCAGAGAACTGTCTATCAGAAATTGCTAGCTTGGCACACACTGAGATCTCCAACTGTCTTCAAGTAAGGGCAGGACTTCTCTTTGGAAGAGGTATTTCCATTAGTGATGAATGTTGTAATGGATTTTTTTTATAAGAGCAAATGGACACTTAGCGTATATAATTGTATTTCCTTAGTATCATTTACCTAGGTTCAAAATGTGTAATTCATTTAGTGTTTTGTAAATTGTTATTTTGAAGCCATGCCAAAAATTAGAACAAAAATTGGAATTACCATTATATTATTTTTAATATGGAGTGCACATATAAATGGAAGGAACCAAATCAAGACATAATTCAAACTCATTATAAATAGCAGCTTAACACTGAAATGTGCTGATATGAAAAATATTAAGTACAGGATTAATTATAGAGAAAAATAAAGTGAACACATGCAGAAAACTAATTAGATGTGAACTTGTTCGTAGAAAAAAGAATGTTTACCCTGTCCAGAGACAGATTTAAAATCTACTGATAATTAAAAAATCCTGCTAATGGTATTAAAACACATTAAAAGTTCCTGCGAAATATTTCATCAAATGATAGGATTCAAAATACAGGAAACGGCATGTACTTTCCATTCACTTTAGAGCCCTGTATTTCAGTAGTTATTAGATATAAAAGCTATATAAAGCTGTATTTTCTGAATGGCACTGGCCTCACAATATTTCTGCTCTATGCCAGTTTTCCTGTTACAGATTGGATTTGGTAATAAAACCCTTCCAAGTTATTTTTGAGCATTTATGCCTCTTGCACCAAATGGAAATTAACTTTTTACATGATAAAATGTCATCAGGACAACAAATTACTTTGGCAAATATTCACCTGTTCTGCTTCAAGTGTCCATCCTTGGAGACCTTTAGTGTGTAATTTATGGGAAATCTAACTTTAAATGAAAAGGAAATGTAGAATTATACCAAAGGTTGGGTGTCAAGTAGCACACATCCAGTAAGAGAGCTTGTTGCCAGGGTAATGGGGAAAATACAGTAAGGTAAATGAAACGTTTCAAAGTTTTCAAAAGGCACGTAGCTCTTGGCTTTCTTGTTAGACCAGGGTTTGCTTTAGCAAACTATTGAAATTTGCCACAGTCCAAAGATGCTCATCCCTTCAACACTGTGTGCAAAGCATTCATCAACACAGTCCCAAACTTCCTGCTCTAAGCTGGATCTCTAAGAGATTTCAAAGCATTAAGCAAAGCAAGAGCCCAAGGATCATAGCCTTATCTCTGATGTCTTGTTTGAGCAAGAGAGAGGTAAAGGCTATTCCAATAAGTACATGGAGCCAGTTGTCTGTGCAGAGAGAGACAAGAAATGAGAAATGGTCTCTAAGCACAAAAACATCAATTGTCCCTGAGCTTTTTTGTGTCAAAAAGTATTGAATTTTTTTTCTCACCCATCTGTGTACTTTATATACATTTATGTGTTTCAGGAACAGATGAGAACCCTATGAAATGAGATAATTTTTCCTCTTCCTTGTTATAATTTATCCATAAAAGAAAGTTCCTTCCTTCCTTTCTTCCCTTCCTTCCCTTTCTTCCCTTCCTTCCCTTCCTATCTTTCCTTCCGTTTGCATTTAACTTCGGGCCAAAGCCAAGACCCTTTGATTAAATGGAGTGTTTTTGTGGGTTTCAGAGACACCATTTTTTAAAAATCCTTAAGACAGCACCACTTACAGAGAGTGTTCTGGATCCTTTATGCTGTTACATGATGGTAAATTTTATAATTTACTACTGCATGGGTGCTAATAAATGCTTCTCTAATAGGTGAATACTTTTATTCCTAAAATGTCGATTACCGTAAGTGATTCAGAAATCCTAATGAATAGTTATGTATAAGGAAGTAATTTTGAAAATGAGCCTTTGGAGTGCATGAAAACAAAAAGAAATGCAGTTTGCTTGGGAGATGCTGATGAGATCAAAGAAGTCCAACAGAAAATGGAACTCTTGGACTTGACAGGAATAATTTTGTTAAGTGTGAGCAGATATGACTCTGAAAAAGAATAAGCATCCAAATAAGAGGCATTTAATCTTACAATAAAACAGTGTTTGAAGCATTTGCAAACATTCATCACATCCTTTCAGTATGGGCAAGGAATATTTTAAGCTAGATTGTCACTATCCTTTCTGGCAGAATTCAACTTATGAATACAAATGGCCTCTCTACCTAGCTGGCTAACAGCAACAGGTTAGAGGATGCCTTTGCACCCACTGCTGGCTTAAAAAGAGCACAGCTAGTGAAAAGGTCACAGGTTGCTTCTGGGTATGCTGTTTCTTGTGGCAATAGTTAAATTTAAAATTTTGACTGATATAATTTCCTGGTTGATATACCACAGCTCAGATCTGTATTCTTGTGCATTTCTTCCCTGGGTTCACTTCTTATCAGGAATTTATTTATTTTCTGAGCTCAGTCATATCCTTTTACTGTAAGGCTTTCAGTAAGCCTCCTACTTTGCTTGTCCTTGAAGCACAAACTTTCTTCAATATTTCAGGAGTCCTACAGTGTTTCTACTGTCCTGTTAAACTTCAGGTGCTGGAGAGGTTGGCCTTTATATTTTGGGAAGGGGTTCTTTCAGTAAAAATGTAAGCCTTTCTTTTCTGCATGATTTTTTGAAATTTTCCCCAGAGTGTCTGAGAAAAATCTTCCAAACAGCTTCAGGCTTCTTACTCTTTCTTTTCAACTCTGTACACAACACATACAAAAGTTTCTGTCTCAGCCTTTTTTCCCCTCTGTGGAAATAAAGCCTTCAGAAATACTGCCTTTCTTTTTTGCTTGCCAACTACTTGTCTTAAACACTCTTTCATTTGAAGTGTCCAGGTAGAGCTGAGTCTAATAGAAATGTCTATTATTTTTTCATTTGCTTTCAGTTAAGTCTGGATTATCTCACGATGCCTTGCATTAAAATTTGAACAATAAAGGATGAAGCTGCCTACACACTGAGCACTGTGTGCTAAGGTAGATGCCTAAGGATTTGATGTGCCTGATGTGCAAACCTTTCTGAGATCCTCATGCACATCACATATCTTCTCCTGTCCCCAGCTCAGACAGCATTCCAGGAAACTACACATAGTATGAGCTCAGCAATGCTGCAGCAGTATGATTAGACTGTGAGTCCTGTATTGGTAAAAGTGATCTTTTAATTGCTGATTTGAATTCAGAAATTACAGAGAAAAGCATTATACCAGGTGGTTTAGAATGTGAAATTAAGAGAGGAGCGTTTGAACTGCCAACTACTGAAATAAAAATGATTCACTCTTATGCCTGTAGTTTTACTGAAAAAGGTATGCTATCAATTTCATGTTTCCATGCTGACTCTTGTGTACATAAACTCTCCCTTAAAACATCACCAAGGAGAATCAGCACGTAGACACAGATAGTTAGTTATCTCGTATTACCTTCCTCAGGAGAGTGGATTTTGGCAGGTAAGTACACCTAAAAATGTTCTGTGGTAAACACCTGGTTTTGTGAAAAGCGATCTGTTCCATAAAGTTTGTTGTTATTATTAGTCATGTCGGTTGGTTGGTGATCAGCTGCCAAAGGTTGAGGTGACATATTCATCTGTGGGAAGTCAGGAGAGTCAGTTTGGATGAACTGGATGTTCTGCTTTTCTTCCATTACTTTGAGTCGGGAAAGCAATGGCTGTAAGACAAAGCTCAGAAAATGCTTCTGGTGGTCAGACAACCATTTTTCCAGAAAAGGCAGTGAGTGATGTGTGCACCTGCAGTAGGTCCAAGTTCATGCAGCTCCCGCCTAAAGGAACTCCAGAGCCTGACATGTTCAGTGTCTGCCTAGGATCACGAAAGATGTTTTTAGTCCTTTTTGTAGGCCTTTAGTCCCAGATGTGCTGCCTTTGTGCTCTGTGAACTCATAATATGTAGCACAGGGTTTAACTTCCCTCTGTGATTCCTCCTAACTGTGTCTGGTTATTTTGCAGACTTTGCTGTTTTGTATCTTTTCAGGCATCCAAGCTCATGCCACCTAGGCATTCACAATTCCAACTTGCTCAGAAATTTACCGGTAACCCCATTATTGGTAATGCTTCATATATGTTCCACATTCTGAAAATGGTGAAAAAAGTCATGGTTTCAGTACTGAGGAAGAAGGATAAAATTTACAGGTAGAGAGAAAGTACTGGAAATCCTGGAGTTTTCATGTAAGTATTCAACACATTTTGGATCCCAAATTAATAGCTGATATATTATTTGACTATTCAGTTTAAGTAAATTTTTTAAAATAGCACAATATTTCTAAAATACTAAACAATTAAAGAATTTTATCCAGACATTAGATTTTTTGAGAAAGGAAAACAACTTTCAGTGTAGACGCTTTGGAAAACATAGTAAAAAATAAATAAATCATATTATCAGTGAAAAAAGGAAACAATCCTAAAGGAACATTTAATCTTTCCTTATGTATATACAAAGAAAGAACCCATACTGCTTTAATCTGGGGTTGGATTGGTTTCAGTTGGCTCCAGTGATGGATCAGGATGCAAGTATTTGTGACAGATATGAATTTCTTGTAGGTATTTTATATAAAACACAGAGAAGTGACAAGAAACCTTAATAGGTATTTGGACCACAGCAGAAGTTTAATCTACCTTTGAACCACATTTAGTTCTGTAGGAGTGTACTGCACTCATTCCTGAATGAGATTTAGTTATTTTGTGCACAGATTATGATATCACCACAATAAGCATGACAAATGCTTCAATTTGAGCAGGAATCCTGTCTGAATGTTAAAGATCCCCTTCCAGGCATTACCTCTGGATTTCTAATTTCCTAACCATATTCATTATGAAAAATATATGAGACATCAGCAAGTCCATATTTTAATAAAGAACAGGAAAAGCATCCAATTAAAATTGTCTGGGAGAAAGGATTTTAACCTATAAACACTCAGATACATGTGCATGCGCATCCACACATACCCTTTCTCCATTCCAAAAATTTTAACTGTTTTGGGTCTCTTTCCAATAAAAAGTCTTCATGGGGGTCCTGACTAATATCGTGTTATGTCAGGTGCTCATAAAAGTGTTTACTGTACCATCTCTGTAGATCAAGTAGAACTAGTCTGAAAAATTGAGTTCAGTGTAACATGGTTAAATGTAGAGATATTTCCTGACCGCAAAAATTTTTTCACATGAAATGCAGGTGGAAAGTTAATAGTTTTTAAATCAGGTCTCAAATGTATATAACCTAGTCTTCTTCCAGCTCAAGAATGGTGATCATTCATAAAGCTTTATGGAGAAATGAGAAGAGGATGTAACATGAAGAAAATAGTAATATAGTTTGCATTTTGATTAGGTTTATTTGTGAGGCATTATATATGACATTAAAGGGCTTGTTAAAGTTCTCAAATTTGGCATCATAAGGCATTGCTGAGACTTATGATTAGATATTGTGGCCTCAAAACATCCTTAATCTGAGCATGCTCGTTTGGTTTTTTTTAATATGCATACCTACCTTGCTGAGATTTTCCGTTTGTAATTTGTTTTTACAATTTCATATTCTGTGAAACTATTCCATGGCTTGAGTCTGAGGCAGAGCTCTTATTTTGATCCACTGTTGCTTGCTCACTCTAATTTTAAACACTATCTTTTTCCTTGTGTATAATAGCTTTTTCACATAAAATAGCTTTCTGTAACCAGAAGGTTCTACTGAAGTTGGAAAATTTTAATGAAAATTTGAACTCTGATACACTGGCTGATGGCTTGGAGTGTGAGCTGGACTGTGTGGTCCTCTTCATGGTAAGACAAGTTATAAAACCTAATTTATTTTTTTAACATACTGTCATTAAAAACTTTGCAAAATGTCTCTGAAGATTAGCTGCATAAACCTGGTTATCCTGTGCAAAAATCAGCCCGGTCACAAATCTCTACTTTCTTTTGGCTAAGTTCATGTGGTACAGAAAATTATACCTTTATGTATATGCTATATAACTTGTATTTTCATTTGTAAAAGATACTTTGATTAACTATTTGGTGAAAGAATAATATTTGATGGAACTGAACAAAAGCAAGCTGATTCTAACAGAAAAGTTAAACTGTAGTACCTATTTATTAATAACTGTAAACTTATTTATTATTAAAAAAAAGTTTTTTATAATTGGAAGTGATCAGTGTTCTTCATGTAATCTGGCAGTAAATGTCTCTGCACCCACAGGGTTACTTAAGTTCAAAATCAATTTGGTTATCTTTCATCTGGAAATGACAATAAATTAAGGTCATTTCTTCAAGCAATGACAAAAACACTAAGTAATGGAGCTCCTCCCTTTATGTTGAATCACATAAGTAGAATTAGAGCCTACTTAATTACGTCTATTGTTGAAATTTTTGATCAGACATTTAAATACCTGCATCAGGACTCACAATCGCATTTATCCTTGCTAAGCTGGAAACATTAAACCCCCAAGCAATCAGGGCAGGCATAACTGTTCTGCCCAAAAGGACATAGGAGAAAACTGGCTAGCTAGTAAAGCCCAAAAGGAAAAAAACCAAAAGGGCAAAAAAAGGCCAAGGCCTACATATTGTGGGCTTTTACATTTCATTTGAAATATATGTGGATGTCTATTTTTGTACCTTGCCATTATAGTTTACGTTTTATTTCTTTCCAGAAGGTATAACAGCCTAGGAAATAAAGGTAAGTAGGCATTTTCCCTTTTCATTTCTGCACGTCCATATAATTTTGCAAGATATACCATATCTTCAAAGGAGAGGCTGATCATTGCAAAGTACTTTGTGGGACAACACAGTTAGATTGTCTTTATCTTCTCTGAACTCCAAAAATGATATTATGTAAATACTCTTGTCTTCTAATTTGACTACATGGATAAAATCCTTTTGGTACTCAGAATTTGCTTCTTGGTATCTTTCCTTGATGTCGTCTTTAATGAAACATTGGAATTATTCAGTGTCACAAAACCAGATTTTTGGAAATAAATGTGCAGTCCTTAAGCATCTAAAGTCCTTGATATGCTTTGCATGTGTAAGTCATGGTAGCCTGACTGCGACTTTTGACTGACTCACTCAGGTTTTCTGATAATAATACTGCACTATGAAAGAGGATGCAACTTGAGGCCACCATGTCCCTTCTGAAAGAACAGACAAAAAACTTTCGGGGGAATTCTTTGCTTTCAGTTTACTCTAACTTAGTTTTGTACTCCACAATCCCTTGCTTTCCTTTCTTATTTAAGGCAATAAGAACAGAAAATATTTTCTCATGGGGCTTGGAGAGGTCAAAAGGAAAGACAGCACTGCACTGACCAGATGAGATTGTATAGAATTCGTTCTGGCTATTAGATCTTGTGAGCAATAGACACTAAATCTCCAAACATAAGTGAAATTCATGTTTTTCATGTTTAAATTCTTTGGCCTATTCGGATAAACTGAGATGCATTAAGTTGACTCAAGAAATGCAAAGAAGGACTACATTCAGATGGATTAGCTGGAAAAGCCTGTGCAAACTGTAGTTGATGTTGACAAGTGAACTACGGAGGCTGTGTTTTATTGAATTTTGTTCAGTTAAATAATGTATGAAAGTGACAGAAGAAAATGTATTAAACTTATACATATGGATGTTACAGTCATGCATGAACATTTTGGACATAAAAAGCTATTTAATCATCTTGCTCTGATAACAATGTTTGATGTTGTTCTCAGAGGTACTTTAAATATAAGCAGATAGTATTAATAAAGCAATGGAAATGAATTTTAACAGGAATTTTAGTTAAGTTCATGAATATTCATCCAGGTAAGTTCTGCCTCTGGACTAGATATCCATGATTTTCGATGCCTGCATAGCATGACCGTAGTCCTGAGTAGTCAATTAAAACCTTATTATTCATAACAATGGATGAATAAACCAAGACCTCCTACATGCATACAAGTCTATATTGTTGTAAGAGACATTCCATTTCACGTAGACAAAATTGGAAGTTTCTGAACAGTAATTATGCTTTTGCAAAATGTTTTAATTGGACAAATAAGGTTGAAAATGCTTTTCTTTTCATTTTGTGTTGAACAGTGGTGAGTGAGATATGCTAAAAATACGTGAAATCAATTTCTCTTGCTTATTTCAAATGGCATTTTATGTTCCATTGCATATTTATAATTAGACTTTGTGAGTATGCAAATGGTACAATGAGTGAAAAAATGCTAAATTTTTAAAAACACGTTATTAAAGTAATGTTTAAAAACTTTAAAAAAAATTCACACTCCCACTATATGTCGTTATCAGTGAATGCAATGTAAGGGTTTCAGAAAATTGAGGAAAAAAATACAAAACCCATTCATTGTACAAAGATTATAAAGGACTCTACATTTACTTAATATTTTCTTAAGGGTTTGCAAATTCGCGCTGTATTTTATCTCACCGGTGAGGTACTTAATTGAAAAAATAAATGTTTGCCATTGGCTTCAGCAGAAACCGGAATTTTTCCCCATGAAGTGCAGTGTATTGTAGATATTTCATTTATTTTCTCAATAGGGTGCTTATTATAAGGTATTAGAGAACTTTCTCCAGATCTGTACTCAAATAAATTTCACCCCATCAATATTAAACATCATAATGACATTCTGGGTTCCAGGAACTAAATTCTGCTTTAAGAAGGATTGAGTGAATATATTCAAGTAACAGGAACTTAAAAATGCCGTGACTGTGTCCTGGAATCCATTTTAGACACAGATGGACTCACTTCTCTTTTCAGATTCAACCCAACTCTCCTTATCTGGCTCAGTGGTCCCACCTATCTGGAAATTTCCACAGGGATTCACATGAATCCCAGTCTTGTCTCTCATACGGTTTTTATGTCAATGGTGCTACCTAGAGTGAATCTCAGTAGTCACCAGCTGGCACCTGAGTAGAAATGTTAAGAAACACTAACATACATGGCAAAACAGATTTGATTTAAGGTGCATGTAAATTAGGAATACTTTTTAACTGAAGACTGTGTGCACTTGAGGCGTATTGTTTTACAAATAAAAAGGCTAAATTTTGTGTTTCTGCATACATAGCGCACAACAGTCTCCTCTAACAGGCTAACTTGAAAGCGTAGCTAAATACAATTAAATTGTAGCTTTCTTAATAATTAACTGTGCTTTTCTGTGAGACTAGTCCTTTCCTTATCCAGAGATAGAGAATAACGTATGCTTGAACTTAAGGAAATGCTTTATAACGTGCAGTAGTCATGGTTCACTTTATCTCACTTTAATTTAAATGAGGATTGGAAGGGCTTCTGTGCTGATTGTATCGAATGCTATAATATAAACAGATTTTTTAAAGGAGCATTTGCTTATTAAATAGTGGTGGTCTGAAACCCAGCATCACTTGCCTAAATGGTTGGTTTAATTTCAAAGTTGCAGATTGTGGAGATGATTTTAAAATTCTGGCAATAAAACAAAGGAAAGGTTAGAATATTTGTTATACTTTCTCCCTCCTTTCAGTATTTCATTATTAAAGTTCTCCTGACAGAAGCAGCTTTTTCATTAGGTTTCTATGAATACGCCTCCTTTAGGACAGACCTTTCCAGCCTTGAAAGGCAGAGGAAAAAATTAAAAAATAATTCGAAGGTCTCAGAAATATCTTAATATCCCTACTAACTCTGCATGTCATAAAGTGTAAAGCTGATACTTCTCTTTAACCATCTGTTAGCGTTTCTGTTGCAACAGCATCTCTCGAGAGTGTCTGATAGGTGGTTCCTCTGTGCCAGACATTGTATCCCATTGTACAATACAGTCCGTCCTCCAACAGCTTGTGATCTCAGGATCTAAGGTCCTACTCTCGCAATGGACCCCAGTAGCCAAATGGAGAACAGAAAAGCATAATATCCAAACTCATGGACTTTTGATTGCAGAATTGTAAAAGCAATAAGCAGTGCTAGCAGCAATAGGGAAGAAAAATTTCAAGCTCCTTTTGTTAGTTCATAACAAGGACCCCATTCAGCAGTGCCTAGTGTGCCAACTAGCAGACTAGGTCAGAGTACTTTATGCAATTTCATTATAAACCCTGCTATTGAGAAATTTATAAGACTGCTATAAAACTTCACTCAAGGCTGATCAGTGCCAAAGAACATTCCTTTTCCACTCAAAAATAACATGTGGCTGCTGTTGATAAATGATAGGGTTGCAAAAGTGGAGACAGAGAGAAATTTGCAAAGGCATAAATTGGGGTTGGACACCCATTCTCTTTTTCTTGCAAGAGCAGTCAATAAATTCAAAACAAGGAGAAGCAAAAAACTTTTCCACAATTCCTATGTCACAAAGCATAAATTTTGATTAATAGGAGGAAGTAACAATGGAAATGTTCCTACGTAGATTTCCCCCCTCCTCAACAGGAAATTCTGATTCTAACTCTGTCTTTTAAAATAGTAATTAGATTTTGGATTATGCTCTTTTGGTGATTGAAACTTTAAAAGGACGAGTTTGCTAGAGTTTCAAAATTAACTTCTCCTTCATATAATTTTATACCTGCCCATATTGTCATTTTTACCACTTCCTGCTGTGATAAATTATAATGACTATCTGCCCATGATCACCTGTCAGCTATAAAATATTGCAATATACATTTTGAAATTGGACAAATTAATCTTTACGTGATAGACTTTTTCACTGTCTTATTTCTTATATACCTCTGTAATATTTCTTCTTCTAAATTTGACTGCCTTTTAATTAATAAAATTAAATAAGAAGAGTTAGACAAAGGAAATTAAATTTCAAGTTGCCAAAGGACAAAAAGTTTGAGCGATATACACTAAAAGTACGGCAAATTAGAGTTCTTCTTGCACCTCTGTTCTTCAAGGATTTACAGATAGTATAGGTTATAAAATCTGTTAATTTCTTTCTGGTTTAGAATGAATAATGAGTAAGCACAGTATTATTAAGTATGCACTGGCTGGATGTGTTTTCTCTTTTCCATCAACAACACTCTCATTTCTAGACAGGTGCAGTAGGTCCTCACTGACTTGGATATAACAGTCTCCTTATAAGCGCTCTGCCTCCTCTCCAGGAAAATATTTGTCATGGGCTTTTGCAGCACATTCTTAACCCAGGCACGGGAAAAGAAATGGTAAATGTGAACAAAAGGAAAAGGTGATGTTTTGGAAAAGGTGTTTCTGATTACTAGTCTAAAATGAACAACTGAACAATACCTCTCTTAACAACTTTGCTGGTTTTAACCCCTTTCCTTTTCTGTGGTGTTTCAACTCTCTACGATGGAAGATTAAGGGTATGTCACTTGTAGAAGACAATTTAGTAAAAAGGAATGAATGCAGACATATCACTAGTATCTAAGTTCTTGGAATGCAACTAGAGGATGGGATGCTTTGGCAAATTACCTCCAGCCTTCTGAGTCCTTAGGCTTTGTTGAAACAGACTGACTTAAAGGATACAGAACATCTACTTTCTCCCTCTAAAATTCTCTGACGTTGATAGGGAAAAGCTCATAGAGTTGCCTCTGGAGAAGACATTATGTCTAGATAAGTAAAATTTCTTAAAACATCTAGTTGGAGTTAAACTGCTATCCAGGTCAAACTGGGAATTAAAACCAGCCTTGTACCCCCTATCACATATGAGAGAATTTAGTAAAGAATTCCTAATTAATTTTAGAAAGGAAAAGGACCTGTTAGAGATGCAAGGTTAGTGCTATCTTATCTAGAATTGTGTTATGTCACTGTTCTCAGATATATATTGCTATACATAAGGAATAAAGGATTTTCCTATACTTTTTGTTCATCATTTCATACATACATTTATATGTATTTAAAAGTATTAAGTGTGCTGTGTTAGAGATGTTTTGTTATGATGTGGAAAATCTGCTTTTCTTAGTAGTAAATGGTGGCAAGAATTTTTTCTCCCCTATATGATATGGCACTGAAATATGAGGAGTATGATTTTGCAGGAGAATAACAGTTTTAACTATATTACATGTTTAAAATCCCAACTGAACATAATATAACTTTACTAGCCCATTTCTCCTGAGGCATCAACACCATTTATCACTACTACTTCCATCTGGCATGTCTGAACTATCACGATCAGCATTTTATGGCAGAATGAAAGCATTCAATATGGTCTCTCTTCTCTAATGCTCTTAGGTCAGATACCATACTGCTGCAGGGAGCGAAGATGCATTTTTATCATGCACTTGAGAGACATCCATTTGACATACTTTATATTTTCCTAGGCTAAGACCAGCCAAGCTTTTCTTTATTTGCACTGGCCTGGCATGGGGTCATTTGCTATAATAACAATATTAAATTAATTTCAAGTTTTTTATACCGCAGTGTTGAAGGTTTAGCACGTGCAGGAAAATACTTGGGGGCTGAAACACAAACTCTTGAACATTTTTTGCAAATCCTAGAAAGGCAATGGAATCTCTTGCCCAACTATTTTCTCCCCAGGAGAATGCTGCATGTGGTTTTCTTAGCTGAGGTCTTTCTGAAGAGTTGTTAGTTGCTCTTATTTTCTCATAGAGGATTCATGGAATGTGGGCTGGTAACTTAATAAAGTGCTTCTTGTAATTTGAGTTTAGAAGTTGAATTCCATTTAGTAAAAAATATATGGCTGTTCCTTTTTACACCACAAATTCATGAGTCTCTGTTGATTTCTAAGCCTCAGTAAACCATCATGTGAGAAGCAGTGTTAGCACAAATACGTTTTATCATCAGCTACTTCACAGCCACTTGTGATCATTTTAAGGTAGACAAGGAATTATGGAATAAAATATTAGTCTATAACTCTTCATAGGTCACACCATAATCCTTAAACTCTTTAGTATTCCCCCTAATAACACATACCTACTTACGTAATTTCAAACTCTATTTTTCAGTGCAACATTAAAATAAAGACATTCTTTTTATTAACATTATATAGGCCATGAAAAAATACAGGTAAATTTAGCGTAACAGGATGTGGTGAGTACATGGGAGGTTTTGGATAAATTTTTTTCTGAGAATTGCCTTTTATTGCCCCATGATTTTTGTTGGTTGGAAATTATTACATTAAGGCAAAGACTCTTCCAAAAATTGTCATTTACATGGTCACCCTCATCTTTCAAATATTTCTTTCACTCTTGTTTAGTATCACAATGGAACCAAGTCCTGTCATCATCTGCTGTGAAATGGCTGATCAGGTCTGTCTTGCACAGGATTGTGGCTGTATTTCTTTTACATATGTAAGCACTGAATATGTCAACTAAAAACAGCTCTTCTTTACAGAAATCCAGGTCCATCTCATGTTTGTGCATAGCTAATACCAAGTTGGGGCCTGAACTTAAACTCCATAATCACACTCTAACCTACCAGAAAATATGGATGTATATACATGGAAAACTGGTGATTTTTCTAAATTCCTTGTCTCTACGGTGAATCCTGACTTAAGCATCCTATTTCAGGGGTTTGAGCAGAGGAAGAACCTCTCTGAGCCCAGGTTAACACTTGTGAGCAAGAGGAAAACCATTCCAAACTTACAAGTTCTCTGGTGTGTGTGACCTCTCAGCTGCATTCCACCCCTCTGGGTGGTCGCACATGAGTGACTCCACTCCTGCCGTATGACATTCCGCTTTCTGGGGGAAACGAATCCCAAACTGTGACCCCGCTGTCAGTGGGAGCATCCAGGGGACCAGGAGTCTGAAATAACCCGCTACACATCCCACCTGTCCCACCTGTGGATAGTTTTGATGGCGTCCAAGTTTGACCTTTCCCTCTATATTTCACTTCGATGTAGTTCAGGTATTGTGTCACTAAGGTTATAATCCTTCATGTGTGTTCCTGGAAAGACTGGTCACTTAGATCAGAAATCCAGCTAGGAAAACTTAATTTTGAAAGGTAAAGTTTAGAGATGGCTTTGAAAAATCTCATGTGTTAATCAAGTGCTTAGCATTGCATTCAATAGCACACAGATGCCGTGCCAACCTTTAGGAGACAATGACAATCACGGAGCACTAAAATCTGTTATGAACTCTAGATTCAGCTGTGTTAATTCAGCTAGTTCTCTATACAGATATTTAGTTTATTTTTAGATTATAGATAATTCCAGAAGAGAGGCAAAACTGAAAGACCCTTACTGTTACTACAACTTTCGTTAATAGAGTGAAAATAGTTTCTTCTATATTAGCATTATAATACCAAATACAAATACATGTACATTATCAAAACTATTCTGCACAATTTTTTAAAACATCCATGTCTGTTAATACTGAAAGAGCTGAATAACTTACTGCCTAGCCAATAATACTTCCAAATAGCTTTTCACATTCTCTGGAAATGTACATTTCAGTATCTGTTGAAGGAATTAAAATTAGCACAGCTTTGGAGAATTAAACCTAACTGACTAGGGTAGCAAAATGTCCTGAAGGAATGATTCTCCATAGGTTTGCAAAATACTGTTGGAAACCTCTGGAAAATAACTAGTCACCAGGGGTTTTCTCTAGCTTCACATATGCTTTTATACTCTTCCCAAGAGATAAACATGTTTTATACACTTCCTAAAGTGGCTTGACTTATCTATATTTGTTTTTTAAAATCTTGGGCTTGGAGTTCTTTGAGCAGTCAAAATAAAAATGAAAATTCTAAAAATCAGAGTTCCTAAATTTCTAGTATCCCATACAAAAACAGGTGTCTGTGCCAGTGACATAACTGTCAGAGGTCCTGAAAGACTTTAGGCATTCAATCAAAAGCAGATACTTATTATAATTAAAAAACCCCTGGAATTAATCACAAATATTTTCTATTTGACAAGAAAAGATTAGTGTAATATTGTATATGAAGTAACAATTCATCAATAGAATAATTATCATTTATATACTGATTTTTATTTTTTTCCCAATGATTTTATGTAACTTACGTACAGGAACAATTTCGCTGTGAATGATTGTTTTGAGGTACCATCCCTGAATGCTTTCAATGTTTTATTTGAGATGTCTTTATCACCCTTCAAGCATACTTATTGAATAATGATCTTATTTTGTTTGTTTGAGTTTTTTAGACACAAATAAGTAATACAATGAGAAAAACTATAGAAATTAATACAGAAGAGCATGCATACTTGAGTGAAAAGTGCTTGTATGTTAAAATCTTTTGTTTAATCTGAGTTCATGTACCATTTGCCTAATGTGCAAGATATCAGGCACTGACCTATGCCCATTTCTGTAAATGCCCTGTCCTTGGGCTGAACTGAAGTGTTAGTTGATGATCCGTGCACTATTACACCTTTTGACGGGATGGAAATGGAATGTGTTTATAAATCTGCCTAAGAAGTCAATACAGATTACAACAGCAGCAAACTTGGGTTTTGCTATCCTTAGTTTGTCAGTTCGTGTCACATTAAAGACATTTATAAATCTAAATTTCAAATACGTATCAAATTATATGCTTTTCCACAGGAGCATCAACAAGAGCTTATTTTTCACTATTTTATGGTAACTAACCAATGTTGTTATATTGCAGAAAATGCGCATTACAAACAAGATGAGACAAGCTAAGCAAACTTCTCAAAATCTAGGACATGGCATTCACTTTCCATGTGTGTGCTGTCCTTTGTATAAGCCTGAATGAAATCCATTATGTCACCACTGTTCAATGAGGCTAGAGAAAGCAGAAACATTAGCATCACTGAACTGTCAAAAAGCAGACCTTCTTGCGAGTGCTGAGTTTGAAGAACAGAAGGGAAAGTTTTGCACAGGATCACCAGTTTTGCCGAGTAAAGACATGCTTGAGATGTGGGCCAAAAGTGTTCCTGGCACCATGGCTTAAAGGATGTCTTTAACAGCTGTTCATGGCTCAGCGTTTCCTGGGTTTTTATCATGTTTCAGAACAGTATATGGTGGAGAGACGGAACAGGAGAGGAACCACCTCTGAATTCAGTGAAACCAGGATTGTGCCCATCACTTCACTTCAAAAGTAGTTTTCTTAACTACACACAACATCAGTTAACAGAAACTACAGTTTAAAGTTCTCTGTTTTAAAACATCCTGCAGCAAGTAACACACAGTGCTATCAAAGTGTCAGTAACAAAATGTCACTATCTACCCGGCACTTCAAGATCTTTTTATTTGGCTTCTGATTGTTGTCAGTGAA
This sequence comes from Melanocharis versteri, assembly GCA_013397845.1. Taxonomy (NCBI): domain Eukaryota; kingdom Metazoa; phylum Chordata; class Aves; order Passeriformes; family Melanocharitidae; genus Melanocharis; species Melanocharis versteri. Next base: position 1,449,660 of record VZTG01004626.1, read on the forward strand.
GCTAATAGCTTGTAATTGAAGCGTATTTAGAAAAACAAATCAAAACACAGGATTGTCTGTAGAAGCAAGGTTCTTTTTAATTAATGCACTGGGACAGTTCCCACATCAAGGTGCCATAACTCTCTTCATTACCATGAACATACTTTGGTGTCCATTTAGTGGAAAAATCTTTGGCTAATAGAGGGCAATTATTTAGAGAATTTGAACATAGATTGTTCTTCAGAGGTTTTCCCCACTAAATGACAATGTTATTATTTTCTTGCTTTCATTCTTTGTTTACCTTATGTAAAATACAATTAAAACATATATACAGTGAGATTGCATGATTCTAGCTTTTCTGATTGAACACCTGTCACACAAATGACCTTACATCAAGAAATGTGAAATAGTTTTCTTGCAAAGAGAAGTCAATATCTGCAAAAGCTCTTGCAAAAGAATTGTCCAAAAGAATCTGAGTCTCTGTGTAAATAATGAAAATATCAGCAAACCACTGTGAAATTTAGAATGCATCAGGCACAGCATTGCCAGCTGGTCAAGGGAGGTGATTGCCCTGCGGTGCTCTGTGCTGGTGCAGCCTCACCTCAAGTCCTCTGTGCCACAATACAAGAAAGGCATAAAGCTATTAGAGAGAGCTCAGAGTGGATGACGAGGATGGTGAAGGGTGTAGAGGTGAAGTTGTGTAAGCAGCAGCTGAGGTCACTTGGTCTGTTCAGCCTGGAGAAGAGGAGACTGAGGGGAGACCTCATTGCAATCTGCAACTTCCTCGTGAGGATCTCTTCGCTGTGGTGACCAGTGACAGGATCCAAGGGAATGGTGTGATGCTGAGTCAGGGGAGGTTTAGTTTGGGTGTCAGAAAAAGGTTCTTCACCCAGAGGGTGGTTGGGCACTGGAACAGGCTCCCCAGGGAAGGGGTCACAGCACCAAGCCTGACAGAGTTCAAGTGTTTGGACAATGCTCTTAGGCACATGGTGTGATTCTTAGGGTGTTCCTGTGCAGGGCCAGGAGTTGGACTCAAAGATTTTTGAGGGTCCCTTCCAACTCAGCATATTCTGTGATTCTATGATCTCATGATGACAATGCTGCTTTAGTGAAAAGTAAGAAAATGGTTCAATACTATTTATGTTGTCTCTAAAAGGAACTGAAAATCTGATTTTGAAAGTCAATTCTTAAAAGCACTGAACAACACAGACCAGTTTTCTGTAGTTTCATTCACCTGGTTTCTGTTCTTGCAAAATTCTCCATTTCAGATAACATTTGCCATACTTGCTGTAGTTAATGTGTCTCCTGAGGTTGGATATGTATTCAACTATTCCCATCTACTTCATAAAGCCTACAATTAAGGCTATATCTCATTTTTAAAACTCATCTATTCTTTGAAAAAATTTTGAGCCTCTACTAATCAGTAAATGTAGCAAAAAAAATTGGTACATTACCTTCACACAGAGAAAAGAATGTCAGTTAGATATGACAACTTGGACCAATTTCATCTCACCTTTTATAAAATCTTTTATAAAATGCTATTCCTTGATTGCTTCCACTTATGTCTGCTCTCATGTGACTTCTTTTCTGTCCTTCTCAGTCTTTCCTTTTTGCTGCTGCTTCTCATCTCCTTTCAGCTTTCTACTGTTGCTTTTTTGCTGGGTTTCTTTTGAAATATTTGGTGTTCATAATCTTTTGGATTAACGACTGCTATGCTGTATCTTGCCATATGAATACTCACCATGGAGATAGATTAGTTAATATTTGCAATATTAATAGATCATCATGCAATTACAATGCTGGGACTTTTTGGCATAATTTATGTAAGACAATTCTTTACCTAATTTACTTAAAAAACTGTTATTTAATTGACAGGTCTTGGAGGCTTTTCTTCCAAATCTGTATGTTATCCATATCGTGAACAATGAAGACAAAACTTAAACTAACAAACAAGACCACAATAATAGATAGTTAAACCTAAAATCTGTAAAGCAAAACAGTAGGTAGCACCTTGCTGTTTCTTAAAATAAGTAGGCATCCAAATAATAATAGAGCTGTGAAAATCCATGGATTTAATTATTCCTGGAGCTGCTAAACAGTCTTGAAGATGAGCCATAGATTTTGTCCTGGAAAAGGTATGATCATGAAAACTAGAAATAAACTAGACATAAAACTAGACAAGTTGACATAAATTTTAAATAGCTAAGTGAATATAATACTCTTAAAGGCCAACATGGAAGGATATTTATTTATGTTGCTCAGTTCATCATTTAATATGTTTGTGTGGGGAAGTTAGGGTGCAAATAGATTTACATCTTTTAAATCATGACCACAAATTTGCACCTTATCTATCCAGCACAGAAATAATATTCTTTTTGTTTTATACAGGTCTAGATCCATGACCCTGCTTAGGGTTGTGAAATACAAAACGGAATATCTGATAGCTTTAGCTTCAAAGGTTTGACATCTGAAAAAGAGCTCTGTATAAATTCATGCTAAGTTTTGCGGAGGCACTGGAACTACTTTGCTGAAATGAAGAAGATAAACCGTGAGCCCTCAGCATGACACAGAGAAGTATGAAAATACTAAGAAAGTAACTTGAATGAAAGAAGATAATAGAGAAAAGATTTCATTAGAGATAAAATTAAAGAAATAGGAAAGGAAAAAACCATAAACTGCAGCATATCTTCAGTATGCACAGGTGAAGAGTACGCTACTTAAAAGAAACCAAGTGGGTTTTGATACACTCTATGTACTTAACATTTTTAAGTCTCATAAAAGAGACCAAGTATAGATGTGTACTGCAAAAGTTTGAGAAATATGGCACTGCACATATAAATGCAATTTTTTTTATATTTCTGAAATTTTAATCACGCGCTGAGACCTTACAGTTTCTTTCCTAGTTCTGGTTTCATAAGTAAAGCTTAGAATGCGGAACATTGCTTGACAGGCATGAGTTTACATGGTTTGCGGACAAGTGTAGTTGTTCTACCACCACCAACTAGCAGTGAAAACAGACTCTAATAAAAGAATGATTGGACAAAGTTGTATCATCAGAGTGATTGAATTTGACATTGCTAATTTATAGGGTAACAGCAACCAAATGTGTGTTTCAATACTTACAGAAATTTTTATGGCAAATTGGGAATTTCAATGCCTGTAATAGATGCTGGTGCTAGAGAAACTGAGAAATTATAGACACATTAAGACTGGAGAAGAAAAAATCCCTGAAATCACTTTTGCTTAGTGACAAGCCTACCAATAATGGAATTTTTTTGTAGGGGTATGACATAAAGTAGTCACTTTGATAAGCAAAGTAATTCCTAAAATGGGGAAAAACCCAACATATTGAATCGCAAGTCATTTAGTTAGAAGACTGGCAAGAAGAGAGTGGATGAATTACCAAAAACGTAAACTATAGTTTAAGAGTGGTGGATTTTAACATGCAGCTTTTATTTCCCCTCCCTATTTCAGAAAAGGTCGGTGTTCCTGAACATGCCTGGTAAGACAGCTGAGACTGAGACCCTCACCCTCACTGCCTGAAAGGGATTGTGCATCTCTTGCCAGCAGTAGGAATGAGTGACAGCCAGCACTATGCATTTCAGGGGTTAAATGGCATTGATAAATTCAGTCAGTGGGTAGATTACAAATATTTTGAATTACACAACAGAGTTCTGTAAATTGTTGTCTTCTTTATCTGTAAAAGAGTGACATGAAATTAAAACTCACATGGCTCAACAAGTGCCCTAAATGCCTTAATTCCATTCAAACCTCATATTTTATGCTGGTTAGATTTTTTTTCTGGTACCTTGATTTGTTTAGGGAATGTGAAGCCACAGAAACTCATGGATAATTTGAGGGATATGGGTCAAACTGACCATCAGTTAACAGGTACATTTCTTACAAGTATGTTGGATCCAAACTGATTTTCTACTCAGAGACACATGTAATACATGAAATACATATATGAATATATGAAATGCAAGACCTTACTAAACCATAATAAAAGCAAAAACCCCGTAAGACAGAGGTCTTTGACAGCAGCAAAGCATTCATCCCTCTGGTGGTGAGTAATTAAATCTCTTTAAGGTTATTCCTTCCTACATTCCTGCCCATTGTAAGGTGTAGATAGCAAGGATTTAAAGTAGAACTTTCTTCTGTGTAGACTCTAGTGAGGTCTTCTGCTCTGCAGTTCAGGGAAAGCCCAGACTCATCCAGGCTTATAGAAACTGAGGCAAACTCCTGGCTACGTCAGTCTGACTTCTACTCCTTGCATTCTTAAGAAGACAGATAAATGAGCTAATTCGTGCAATCTACTAGAGATTTAGGTTTTGACAGAGTGCATTACACACAGTTGTGGTTTCTCATCAAAGCTAGTCCCTGCTCTCCGTGCTGCATAAACCAATCTCTACCATAACTTCACTCAATTCCCCAGTCATCTTTCTCCTCCTTTCTACCCAATACAGAGAAGCGTCATGTGTTAATTACCTAATTAACACATCTTCTTTGTAATTAACCTGGCCTTCTCTTTATCCTGACTATCCACAGCATAAAGAATGATGTCAGGTGGATCAATTTACAGCAATCTAAGCTGTTTACAAGCACATAGGCAGCTTAAAAAAAATGGTATGTTAAAAGGGTCTCAATAGGGAAAAAAGAAGTTTTATTAGCACCTACTGAAGTAGCAAAAAATGGCATTTTCATTCGGATGACATCTATGTTGTACTCTCAAATGCCCAGATCAGGAAAAGCTGAGGAGTGTTTGCTGGGAAAAAAAAAATTGGGAAACACTCCCACTGGGCAGAAATAGGAAAAAGGAAAAGATTACTCCAAAGCCCTTGCCTGCTGGAAGGGTGCAGGCTCAGGGAAAACATTTCCTGACAGCAAGATTTGGGTGAGGCATTAGTCATTCCCTCCTGCTTGGAGCATGTTGCTTTGTGTAGGTGAGTCTCCTGGGGAAAAGGGTGATTAGGAGCAAGCAGTTTTCAAGATTAGACTATTTGATTTATTCAATTCGATTTAGGTAGATATTATTATGGAGGGATTTTATTTTTAGTTTGTATGGTTGTGAATATAACAAACTTTTAAAAAACTAGGGCTAAGTCAAAAAAGAGTTATGTATTGTTACAAAATACTGCTAGTGCCTTGCTTTTAAGTCATTGATCTCCTGAGTGGAAACCAAAACCTGAGAAGAACTTTTCAGTATAGAGATATATATTATATCCATTCCCTCTCCAGAGCATACCTGTCAGACCTACCTACCGGAGTAGGCTCAAAGTTTTAATTTTCTCTACTTTGGAACTCTGATATGGAGCATTTTGTTGACAGTTCTCCTTTAAAAAGAAACATTAAAGGTAAGGAAGGGGGAGGGATGAACCAAACAACCCAGTAATTGCAAATCTGTGATATCAATCATAGCTGATTACTGTGAGAAGTCTAGTGTGTAGTATTTTACATATCTTACCAAGTTAAAGTTTCATGAAAACATATAAATAGTCTTGGCAGCTAGAGCTTCCCTTTACAGGTAAGTTATTTTTTCTTTTTCTATCATAGTTGTATATGCTCTTTTTTTGTTCTATTTTTAGGTGCTCTAACAATTGAGTTGCTACATGAAAGTTCTGGATAATATTTTTCCACACAATATTTAGAAGAAAGAGACCTCTAGTATGACTTTATGGGTAGCTTTATTCTGAAGGCATTCTATGAGCACTTTCAAGTGGTAAGAATCACAGGGGCAGGGAAAAAAAATAACAATTTTTATATGGTATTAGGTTTAGGAGAGAGGTCGTATGGTCTGTCTGCTCAGTACTGTCAGCACTGAGGTTTTTGTGCAAATACACTGAAGAAAAGCTTTCAGCTCTTGAGAGCCTATTGGGTTAAAGAGGTGCAGGCAGCAGTGACAATTTGAAGTGTTCTCAGTGTGCTGAGGCAGATAAACAGGGACTTCTAGAACTATAAATTCTGACTGAAGTCTCTGTCTTCTGTCTAAGTTCTGCTTCAGATGCTGAAGTCTTATTTTAAATTAGGCTACTAAAGCTTAGGTAGGAGTGGTAGAAATCCAAAAGAGTAATAATTCTGTCTTACTTGGGTGCAGTGAAGAATAGACTGAGATTTGGCTTTAGAAAGACTTTCAGAGAGCTTTTCCAGCTTATTTCTAGAATCTGGCCAATGTTCAAATGAAATGTAGTAATTAACTCATCCTCAGATTAGGTGATTCTTCAAATCTTTTCTAAAGATAAAATTCTTTCTATTGAAAATGAGATTTGAGGACCACCCTCTTGAGTGCAGTGCACACTGGTGATGCATGGCATGAAGGATGCAGTCCATATGCTGCCGTGTGACTCACAAGGAAAAGGGTCCTCAGTGAAAGGGAATGCTGTCAGCTTATCCTGCTTTTTTAATTTGAGTTCATTTGCTCTAGCTGCTCTTCTGGAAACATGATCGACTTAAAATTAGTGCCCAAGTCACATTTAACAGATTTGTGTACTTAGCTGAAAGAAAGCAAAACCCCAAGACATTTTTCACTTTAGTCTGTTGCATAATCTGTCTTGGCCAAAGTATAAGACTGAGCTGTAGATGTTAGGTGTGGTCTTATCTGTATGTCTATAAACATAGTTAGAATGAAAACACAGTCTGGTAGAAATCAGTTTGTATTTGTCAGAAATCACTTTGCATTATTCCAAACTTTACCAGTTCCAGAACAAACACAAAGTGCCTTTTTGAGACATGTCCTTGGGAACGGATGTTAATGAGCCCAGACAATCAGCGTGCTGCAGGACCAGACAACCAATCTCTTGTAACTGTAGAGCGTGGGCTTGTTCAAGCAGATAATGTTCTCTGTGTGGCCTTTGACAGTGCATCTGTGTGATTCTGAAGGTGCTTACCAGCTGCGGGCACCATGGCAGTGAGAGCTGTTGTCTTAGGAGATGCTGGGGGTGTGCACCAGCTTTTGATATTGACTCCTTTCTTTGTTAGGAAGGATCTGTACCTCTGAATCCTAGCTAAGGGCTGGCTGTCTCCAGACAGGAAGAAATTGGCTTCCCAGTGTTCATCTAGGGATGCTCCCTGCCTTACAGCTCTTCTTGTGTGTTCTTCAATCCACTTTAAAGCAGAATTAGGAATTTTCATTCATATCGACACGAACAAATGTTCATTGAAGACAATAGGGGCCCTTCACCTGTACTACCTGCTGCCTTTGCAGCCAGCATCCAGCCACACAGCACTCGAGAATGAGGTTCTCTGCAAGTCCTACAGTTATTTTTTTGGCAAGAAACGTAATTCTGTTCCAAAACAAAGGGAAGATATGACAAGCATGGATAGTTGTGTATGTCTAAGTTAAAAAACCCGGACCAATAAAGACTGAAATAAACCGCATGTTATATCCTGGACAACAGCCAACTAAATCACCCCTGATTATTCCTGACATCAGCCTCTGGGATTCCCTCTTTTCTCCTGAACTCTGTGCTCTATGAAGAATTTACAAAATAAAAAAATTGCCAACTGCTATTCAAATGATAAGTGGTGCATGCTAATTACATTTTATATGGTGATTAATTAAAAATAACCATGCAAATGTCTAATTTAAGAGTCACTCAATTCACTAAGTCTTCAGACATTGCCTAGTTGCCCTCGGCATTTGGTGGTTAGGCAATTTATTCAAGCTTCCAAAATATTCTCAAAATGTCTAAGATAACGAAGGTCCTTGAAAAAGTTCCAGCTAGCTTGGAATATATAAACAGAGGTTCCAGAACAGTAAAATCGCACTGCATATATTTGCACTTTTGAGACAAAGCACTCTGTGTATACATAAAAATAGACCAGGAAAGGAATAATAGAGATCCTAAATAATCTGAATATTTAGCTGCACAGTGCATAGCAGACTAGTTCATAGATTATTTCAGCAGCTGAAGAAAAGGAAATATAATCTTACTTATATCTAACTTCTTTACATAGAAAGCCTTTGATTCTCATGTAGATGGGGTCTTTGCTTTATTTACACGTATATATAGTTTTATCAGGAGAGCTATATCATAACTGTGATTCGGTTCAAATATACTGAACATTAATCAGTGGAGTATGCAGTTTGCAGAACAAATTACAATGGCCTATCATGTGGGAGAATAAAATATACAATATGAAGAATATTTTCAGACAGTAGCGAATAAACAAATATAAAAATAGTTACAATTTACCTTTTTTGCTAATAAAAAATAATGTTAGTACCTGAGTTGCTATTTTATTATCTGCTTCCATATGACTATTTTTTGGTAGCATTTTAATTGAATTTGGTCAATAAATAACAAAAACAAGGAAAAAAAATAATGTGTCCAAGAAAACCCCTGCATTTAATTTCATGTTTCTTCTTATGTATAGGGTGGTACTCCAATGAATATTGCCACAATTCTTCCTAGACAAAATGCTTGATGTTTTTTTATCATGCAAGAGAATTTATGCTGTTCCACAGCATCATACTCCCAAAACTTACCTTTCTAATTTTAAGTCTCTCTAAAAGATACTGAAATATTTTCCACAGGGGTGAATGAGCCCTGGTTTATGACAAATGGTCTTAAAAGCATCATCTGCACTGGAGCAGCTTCACTCCAGTAAAGGAATAATCAATACAGCCATCTTGAAGATAATTATGGAAGGGCTTTAGCCGTGCAGTTCTGGGCCAGTTGAAAGCTGTTTCATCTCTGAAACTTTTTTGTTAAATTCTGTGTATACATCAAATTCATCTGCAGGAATATTCTGGTATTAAACCAGAGAAAAGTTAGATCTATAGCTGCTGCCTGTTCTGATCTATAACTGAATGTACTTATTTTTCCATGCATTAGGGATATACCTACTGCTCTCCAAATATTCCACAGAACTTTTCAAAAATTAATTCAGCAATAACAGGCACTTATTTTCTGAGACTGTTCTGTTTACAGAAAGCTATAAATGGTCTTTAAAGCCTCTGCCTCTGCAGATACCTCTACCTGCACACACTTTACAAACAGAAAAGTAAAATTAATTATTTGTGGTATTAATTATGTAGTATTTTTACAGGTTTTATAAATTGCAGCATTTCTTGCCACATACAGAGAAACACACAATAGCTGAGAGTACATAATGAAACTTTCTGCTGTTCTATAAAAGGAGTTTTACACACAGAATAAATATTTTACTTCTGAATGTTTAAATAGAGTTTACTGTTTAAACAGTAGCAGCTGGGCAGAATCATGTATAATAGAAAAGGAAAAGACAATGTGTGGGGTTTTTTTTAATCTATCCTTTGTTCATACAAATTGGTTAACCTTCTTTAAAAAAATAAGGGATTTTTTAGCTTCAAATGACTAGTATTTCAAGCGATGGATTTCAGGTTACTTTCTGCTGGCAACACCCATTGTAGGTGCATCAACACTGGATGCATGAGTCTACCAAATTCCCGCTTTTTGCATCCAGAAATTATGTTTGGTGTCTGTTATTCTGGTAGAGTCCCCAGATTAATGGAGGTTTTCCCGTTTACTAATGACCTGCTAGTGGAGGTGTCTGGTGTAGTTTGAGACTTTACTAGGTGATACTTCAAATAGTGCACTAATTACAGAGAAGTATTTCATAAACTCTTTCATCTCAGAGTATTCTCTAGTCCTAAATGAAGTTACTTCATTGAGTGAACATTCTGGGTTTTCATAAGGAGTGCTTTTAATCTGTAATTTTTTTAACTTTCGATGAGGTGCCAGAATATCTGTTTATAGCTTTCTCCAGATTTGCAAATACAGCTCAGACACGGTTTTTGGACTCTTAATGATCAAAAACTCTGGTTTCTGAAGTGGCTGTTTTTTCCAATACAAATTGCTTACATAAAAATATCCTAGATCTCACCTGTAGCCCAATAATTAGAAGTGATTCCTTGTTTCTCAAAAATATTTTTCTCCAAATTTGAATTAGAAACTAAATTAGAAAATTATTTTTTAAAAATCTATAGAATAGAAAAATAATAGAGGGAAAATTTAATACATATCTTCAGCAAAATAATCTATTGCTCTCCCATGTTTTGATCAAATTCCCTACTCAGAAAGTGCCCCAGATAGGTTACATCATAATATTAGTCAGAATAAGTTATGATCTTTGGTCAAAATATGTGACCATCAGTTGAAAATCTGCAGTGTGTAAACCAGAGTATTTCTACCATTTCTCTTTCTTCATGCATTTTTGGACAGTCACAGGAAGTTTTATTGCTTCAATATCATAAGTATGATTTATTTCCACTTGGTATCTGGCAGATTGTCTCTCAGCATGGAAATTATTTCCTGGGAAGCTCAAAAAGTCAATCGAACCATTGCTGAGAACCAACAAAGTAAGGAATAGAGCTGCTCTTTTTGGCACAGCACTATATATTCCACGTTAATAAGGCCTATTTCACATTGGTCAGCAACACAAAAGATCAGGTTACCGCAAAGCAGACAGTGAATCAAAAGCATCAATGTCCTGTCTTCCAGCTGCTCTCTCTGTTGAAACAGTGACAAAAGACAACATTCCGACCTCTCCGAACCTCACGCCTGTGTGGTCCAGAAGCCCATGACTTCCCTGTCTCTTCCTGCTAGTGCTGCTTCCACACCATCCTGGCAGCCCCCACAGGTGTGGTCCTGCCCCAGCTCTGGTGTGGGCAAACACAGGCAGCCAGTCTGTGAAAGAGCGACTGCACTGCACAGATGGGAACCCCATTTGTCCCGGACATTGTCTCCTCTGCGTGCGCAACACTACATCTAGCCTGCAGAACAGTATGATTCAACCAAGTTCCTAATTCTGATGAGCCCTAAAAACTGTCAGGCAAAGCATTATTTCAACTGCCTGACTGCAACTGATCTTTTTTCTTTTTTTTCATTTTTTTCTTTTTAGGCAAATTTTAAAATTAGAATGAAATGAGAATCTGGCTAATAGGATAGCTCATGGAGCTTGTTCTCCCTTTTCTTTCATTGTATACAAAATTTACACATCTGTTAACATAAAAAGAGTGTAAAAAAATAGGTGTTTATACTTCAGAACAGTAATGATATCTCTATCTCTTTGAAGTTCTTTTGTTCCATACCTTATCCTTGGAATCGGTTCAAAAGAATTTTAATGGGAAAACTGAATATAAAAAATTCTGCAGAGAAAAATAACTAAACATTTTGTAAGCTCATTTACCCTTTTCACAGACCCTGTTACCATAACAACTTAAACTGTCACTATAGTAATATTCTTTTATTATGAAACACTGGGTTTTTTTGTATGCAAGGTATTTTCATAAGGATCCAGATCTCCAAAATTAAAATTATTTAAAACATTTTCTGGAACGTATTTCATGGTTTCATAGGAGAGTATATGTAAGGGATAATTTTGAAAAAAAAAATTTATTTCTATTTCGAAAAAAACAAGAAGCTTCTCCTAAGAATGAAATGAAATTTTACATACTTATATTGTGAAGTCTTTACTACCTCCCTACAAATTTATTTTTCTACTCCCTTAATTTGTTGGCTTATGAAAACCAGAAAATACAAAGATATTTTTAAAAGCTTATTTTTGCTTCTCACATGCTTCTCTTCTCACCTTTATAATAGTGATAAGTGTTACTTAAAAGCTGATAATTTCTTTTTATATATGTAAGAACCTAAGGATCAAAAAAAAAGTGACTGTTTAAAAATATCTTCAATTTAAAAAACAAACCAACACAATGGTAATATATGAATTTAATTGATGCAAATAATATAATTTTTATTATTTCATAGCATACGTAATTTGTAAATATTCACAATTTTCCCTTTCTTATGCAGCTTCTATAGGTTCTGAGAGAAAAGTCTAAATTTTCTGGATCCAAAAAATGTATTGTAAGTATATTATATTTTTCGACCAGTTTTTGTTTACTTCTCCCATTGCAGTTTCCTAATTTTTTTCCCTTTGTGAAATTTTGTCTTTCTTTTTCTGTATAATGAGAAGCTGCTTCCCAGCTCTCACACTAGGTCTCCAAGGGTAGAAGACTGTATTCTAAAGAGAGCCTTGGCAAATAAATCAAAGCAGTTAAAAGTAAGGTTCTATAGAGCAAGCTGTTTAAAAAAAAAATAAAAACCAAACAAAAACATAAAAACCCCACCTGAAACAATAGAACTGAAGTTTTCAGAGAGATGCTATTTTTAAGCAAGGTATTTTGAATAATTTATATATAAAATCCATCAGAATTCTAGTGTTTGTTAAAAAGAAAATTGGATCAGGAGGTCGATAACATAGATCAGATATTTTAATTTCTTCAGGTCTGATTGTCTTTCTGACATCTATTGTTAGACTCATGTTTTCCCTACAGGTGTGTCCTGCCTGAGGGCCACTTGTTTTGAAGACGCTGTCCTCAGAGGTGAGAGAAGTGGAGAACTGCACGTTTCCCCGTGTTACGACCTGCCCCTGAAAGGTAACTCAAGTCTTGTTAATAGATCCCCTGGGGCAGATTAGAGTGAAACAACACTGAATTATCAGTGTTTATAAATATATATATATGTAAATCTGGTTTTATTTTATAACTGTTTAATTGTAATGGAAAGGAGGTATGTAGCTGTTTTGGTTATTATCTGTAGAAATACGGCAACATGAAAGCCTAAAAATAAGAAGAATACTTAAGAAAATGTATAAGGCAAAGAAAGAAAAAGAAAGCATAAGAATAGAAAGATATCACCACCTGGGTATCCAGTGATGAGACTTGATTGTTGCAATATTGATATCTGTAGGTCAAAGTGCTGGTCACCATCCTGATCCTTCAGGCTTGGGGAAAGCCCACAAAACATAGAGTTCAATGGCTGATACAAGTTCGGGTTTACATGGGAATGCCCAAGTACCTCCCCAACAGGGGGAGTTCTGTGCTGTCTCTTGCAGCACTGTGGATCTGTTACGACACTGTGATCATGCACAGTCCTCCGGTGAGAAACTTTTAAGATCAAAAACTTCTTTAGAAGGCAGTATCATTAAACCGTGTTGTAAGATGGAATTTGAGACAATTTGGTGCTTGATGCTTGGAGTTTTACACCTGAACTTCTCGAAAACTCAGCCGAGTTCTGATTCAGAAGTCTTCCTTTCTAGTGTTAGTGTTTACAACTGCAGAAAGGTAAGAAGTGTTGGTAAATTTCCTCTGTGACATTACATAGAGACTGCAGGATATGTTTGTTCTGGTGTAAACAGTGTTTAACAAGTACAGTATCTCAGTATTGAAGTTTTCTGGTACTGAACCTCTGTTTTAGATGACGCTGCTTCAGCATAGTCAAAACTGTATCCTCCATAATGAAACCACTAAGCTTGTTCATTTCTCTCTTGTTTATATGCAACTCTTTTCTTGGATTTTGTGTGGAAGACTACAGTCATTCATCAGACACTCTTTATCTGAGCAAATTTCCACTTCTCTTATTATGAAGGTATTGACCTATGCACGCAATGTATGTAATGACCTATATGTAACAATGTGAAGAATGCTGGAGATAATTTTTGAATTCATTTTAATGCCACAATTGCAAAATGTACAAGAGTGCTCATTTTCTAGAAAGAAGGCCTCTCAGGTATACATGTTATAAAGGATTTCCAAGTCGCATTCAGTTATTTTCTGTCCAGACATTTAGCATTCTTTTTTCATACTGTACAGTCTTTTAAAAAATATTCACACTTTCAGTAATTGCATTGATAAAACACCAAAAGGACTTCCAGTACTGTCTTTTGCTATTTTTCATTTTCATCTTACCATTATTATCTCATTTCTCATTGCTGTCTAGTCTGACGCTATGTAATAGGTCTTTAGGACAGCTTTCCAAGTAGGTATGAGACCATTTTTATTCATAGTATTTATCTCTATAAGAGTATATCTACTGTATAGACACTGGCAATTTGTGTGCATAACACATTATTAGTTATAGATATAGAAATTCGTAGTGGACCTAACACCCAGTGCCTATATAGTGTTCTATTTCTATACAACATTGTAGATAAACTCTTGGAGCAGTACTACAGTTGCAAATTTAGGGTCACAACACAGACACTCTGAAGCAGTTATGCTGATAGGTCTTAGTTTTAATAATGTGAAAACTCACCTTTTACATGTTGAGAGCAAAAGTTCAACAGTAACTACTCTACTAGCTTTTCTGATAAGTCATTGTAAGAGAGGTATTAAGTCCTTAGTTTTAATGTTTATATTAGGCTGTATGCTACATTCAACCAAAGTTTAAGTAGTGCATATTTGTGAAATATTTTTATGCCTTGGAAGGGCCTGGATCATAATCAGTGCCAGTTATTCATATCCAGAAATATTTCATTTTTGTTATTGGAAACAATGAGAGAGTTCTTACAATAACAAAAATTAATTTACCTAATGAATTGTGGGAAAAATCAAGTCACCTCTATAAGATCAAACTCTGATACTGGTGTGGAGTCTGTACAGAAATGTGTTTTACTCCTAATCTTGTCTTGTTCCCAAGCTGTTGGACTGTAAAGTTGTGCTTACAGTGCTGTAAGGGAAAATTTGTGTGCAGGAGCCAAAAGGCACTCCCGCTTCTAGAAGCCAGGCAGAGGTACCACTAGCCCAAGCTTGCCACTGTATATTTATTCTGTCCCTGCAGCAACATCAAATGATCAATGTCATGCAGAAAGTCTGAAACCCTGCAGGGGTTCCAGCACTGGGTTTGTAAGGGGCGGTAATATTCATAAGTCAGCCTGTGCTCAGGTGGAGCAGTGTGGCGGCTCTTGATGAAACCAGATGTCGCTCTGCTACTAATACAGGTGCCTGGAGCAGGGCTTAGGGCAAATGCTGTGCTGTAACCTAATTGTTAGCACACATGACTCCTAAATTTTCATGTTTAAAAAGTGGAGTGAACATTCATAAGAGAAAGTAAATTGACTTGATTTTTATTCCCTTAACAACGTCTGTGTGGAAGGGATCTTCCAGGTTCCCCCTTTTTCTTCCACATCTTGTTTTGCACTAGGGATACTATAGCAATCCTGTTTACAAGTCTGTGCTGCCCTTTGTATCTGAGATACTAAGAATGCTAATTGATGAACTTTCTTTCCAGTCCCACCTTCCTCTTCATTTGTAAGCATTCTGTAAGCCTGTCAGAGCAGTCATGTAGCACTTGTCAAATAGGTGCATTAAGAATTAGCCTGTATTTTCAGGTTTCAGTTGGGAAATTATTTTTCTTTATGTTATGATCTTCCTAAATACAGTCAAGTAATTTTTTTGGGTCTTGTTTTGCTCTTTTACCATGCCCATTCACAGGCTTCAATGTAAAATCTACTTATAAGTAAGGCTGTGCAATTAATTCACTACATTCTTTAAACGTGAAGGGAAAAATATGCAAATATGTTGGGCTTTATAAGTAATAATAGGATTTTTCTACAAATAAAACCAGATAGTTACACCTAAAATGAGTCCCAGATTTCAAGTTCTAAAAGTGGTGTTTTATCTTGCAGCACTAGTGGAACTAGAGACCCAGAGCACTAAATTTAGTATCATAAAATTCCACTAAGATTCCTGATTTTTAAAATACAGTACATTACCATCCAAACCTTGATATCAGGATTAGTAGTGTGAAAGCAGTAGGTGATTCCACACTCCTTGGAAAGACCTACCACTTGTTCAGGTGGTCTGTGGATGAGAAGAAAATGTCCCATCACATCACAAATACTACAATTGTGACAGACTTGGGGCACTGGTGTCAAAACCATATGTGTCCTGGCTAGATCCAGGAGAGACTTAATTTTCTTTCTAGTAGTTGGTATGGTACTATGTTTTGCATTTATTTTTACTTTGTTGCATTAAAATTACAATGATGACACTATATAATTCATTATCCAAGTTACTGTGAGTGTCATCTTTTCATAGAATAGTTTGGATTGGAAGGGACCTCAAAGATCATCTTGTTCCAATGTCCCCAGCATGGACAGGGACACCTTCCACTAGACCAGGTTGCTCAAAGCTCCATCCAACCTGGTCTTCAACATTTCCAGGGATGGGGCATCCACAACTTCTCTGGACAAGGGATTCCAGAACGTCACCACCTCACAGTCAAGAATTTCTTCCTAGCATCTAATCTAAACCTGCTCTCTGTCAGTTTAAGGCCATTCCTCCTTGTTCTATCACTACCTGCCCATGTCAGAAATCCCTCTCCAGCTTTCTTCTCCAGGCCCAACAACCTCAATTCTCTCAACCCACCTTCATATTGGAGGTATTTCATCCCTCCTTCTCTCCTGTTCTTAAAAATAACATCCTTGAATGCTAGGCTAAATTACACTCCAATTCCTCTTTTACGTATTTTCCAACAAAATTTTTAAAAAATTAGTTAAGCCATTTTTGCTACTCTTTCTTATACCAATATTAACTAGTGCACAATATGGTCGAGTTTATCCCTTTTGACAATTAAGAAGTGCATCGACAAGTCTACTTTATGTGGTATTTTTTTACCTTAGTAAATTTTTTTTTCTTCATTATATATCTCTCCAGGTTTAGGCAACTTAAAATAACACTTCCAGAATCACCTTGATGAATTTAAGAAATTCAGTTTCCCACATAATAGTGCCCAGAGGTGGCTAACTAAAGATTACCTGAAGCTAAAATGATGCAGGAGAACTGCTAAATCCTAAATCCTTTACAGTTATATGGAAGACCTTCAGCCATCCAAAGCAATCCTTAAAGGGGCTAATCTCAAACGGCGTAAGCTTGCAATTGATTTCTGAAGGCAGAGGATATTTGGAAAAGGTGAATAGTCTTAAAATGCTTGCTAAGAATCAGAGATAAATTGGATTTTTTGGAGTGCCTTAGAAGTAGATCATTGTGAGAAGGGAATAGGATAAATTTTACCTTCGTGATATTGACATACAAGGAAGAATTCAGAAAAATAAAATATACTTGAATAATTTTGAACAAATTTGAATAATACTAAATTGGAAAGAGAGGCATAACAGTAGGACTTTGATACAAATAAACTCTCCATTTTTCATTACTCACATCCTTGATTCCTAATGATTCCTAGCTCTATAAAATATAATGAGTAAGTAATGACAGCTCAATTTCATGCTCTTCAGCAGTACTAGCTGGGTCTTGCTCACAAATGAGAAAGCTTGAAGCCCAAATCATTCCTAAGTTCCCCCTGCAACAGTGATTGTGCATTTGCATTACTGTTCATGTTTTCTGTTGAGAGCCAACAACCCATTCAGTGCCTTCTGAAGCACAAGTGTGTTATTTTTAAAAGATTAATGGTTCTGCAGAGTGGTAACATACATAATTAGGAAGCTTGTACTCCCACATTTAACCTGATTCAATGCCCTTCACTTGAAAGAAATGTAGAATTTGGCATTCTAGTTGAGTTCTGTCAAAATATGAACCAAAAGCAATTTAGTTATAAAAGAAAGTAGAATGAAAGCAAGACCAAAATTAACTTGATCTAGTTAGAATCAAAGGCACCTTTTCAACAAGTGAGACAGGTGAAATTATGAAGAACAGTGATATAATTGTTGAATCTGGAAAAATTAGAAACAGTATCACATAAGGAAGTCTATGGCTGATGGCAGCATTTATGATAGGTACTTGAAAGGTAATGGAGCCTGCAGTGGTTAGCATGGCAATAAGCTAAAGCCAAGCCATTATATCCAAAATACTGCGTAACTGTAACCAGCAGGTACCCATAAATTCTAAGATTACTGCACAGGATATTCAAAGCTGTCTGAATAGCTGTTTCTTGTTTAACTGTAAGAAATACAAAACACAAACACACCAGAGAGCATCAACTGTAACTATATCTCTTCTTTATATTTGTATTTTCTTTGATTAGTGTGGGAGATGGATTTTATTTCCCCATTAATGTTTTATTTTTCCCCACTAAGACTATGTCTATATCTAAATTGGTCCTGATTATGTCTGAAACCAGGAATTGTAAAGGAATACAAATATGGTGTCTTACGGTATGAAGAAGTTTAGCACATTTCATCCAAGAGTCATGGTTGAAATACAGATTATAACAACTTGTTATAAAATTTGTGTTAATCTTTTTTCTTTTACTACTATTCATTCCTGAGACTATTTAAATGATTGAAAAGTAATTCTGACAGTGCGAAAAATATTTATTTCATGTAATAGATTTCAGAGTGGCAAATGCATGTGAGGAAAAAGAAGGGGGAAAGCATTCTGTGCAAAACCGTGATGTAGTAAGTAAAACACAGATATTGTGGGAGGTAAAGTATCTAGCAAGTTGTAGGGACAAGAAATTTGGGGTTGATAAACATGTGGACAAAATTCTTAGCTAGTTCTAAAAATTCCAAGAGGAACTAGCATCTTTCTAAGTAACAGCTCTTTAATAAAGGGTCTTGAGTAAACTGCCAGGAAGTGCAAAACAGTATGTTATGCACTAATATAAGGATACTGGAAAGATATCAAAAAGGAAATTCCTTTTGAAAAAGGTTTTCCTAGTTTTTATGGGTAAAATAATAATCTTGAAAACATAGATGATTCCTCTCCCCTCTACTGGTGAGACACATCTGGAGTGCTCTGTCTAGGTCTGGGCTCCTCGCTAGGACAAATTGAAGCCAGTCTAGCAAAGCATGTGAAGATGATTAAGGGCTTGCGGCACCTTTCATATGAGGAAATGCTGAGAGAGCTGGGAGGTTCAGCCTGGAGAGAAAAGGCTCAGGCTTATCCATGTGTACAAATACCTGCTGGTGAGACAGGGAGGGAAGCAAGGACAACAGATGGTATTCACTATTGCTTGTTTTTATGAGTTCCCCTAATGGATGTTGCATGAAAGATTTAGGAGTCTTGGTAGATGTATGCAGCTCAATTTAAATAATTAAATAATTACAAATAGTGTAAAAGTTATCGTGTATGATTAGACTAGGAAGAAAGCGTTGCTATGATTAGATTAATGAAAGTGAAAAGGCAGAGTTCTGGAAATTTCTTCTGTGTAAGAAAATGTGCCATGATAAAATGTACAAATTTTGCACAACCCCTTCTGCTCCTGAAATAACAGATTGGAGTGGACATAGTCTTCATAAATTGAATTCATGTCCAGCATCTCTATAGTAAACACTCTGGTAAGGCATAGGAAGAGGGAAGGAAAAAAGCTGGTGAATAATAATGATGTTTGGCAAACTTTCATAAAAGGTTTGATAATGGCAATTATGATACAAATATCTACAGCAGTTGAAAAGATCAGTGGACCTCTGACAATAAATACAATTAGTAAGAAGTCCAGAATGGACATTGGTTATAATCTGTGTCCTACGAGGGGTTTGTTTCTTTCTTTAATTTTTTTTTTCTAAACCAACCATGCTTACATTAGTAGTTTACACACTAATTACTCCCAGGTCTCACCCACTTCTTGACCCAGCCACTACAATGATTCAATTGCATTCTATTACAGATCATGAGGTTACATTGTATTACAGCTTGTTATGGGATCTTATTTTTAGTTCTCATCAAGGTGCAATATTCAAACAGTAACACTCGCATTATTTTTCAGTGTAAAACAACTCCCATATTTATGTTGTTTTCTCTAGACTCTAGGTTTGGATAGCAATTCTTGCTTCATGGAAGAGGTTTCCAGCTGAAATGTGCTGTCCTAAGGAGAAATGGTATGTGAATGCTTTTATATTTTCAGCTGCTTGACTAGAGTGCTGCTTTTAGATCATTAGATTTGCTGACAGAAAAGTACAACAGTGCCCTTACATCAGTTTAAAAGTTTACAAAAAAGAATCATGGCAAGGCACGCAGTGTTTCTTCAGCTTGCTTACTAAGTCAAGCTCTTCCTAAATAGTATGACAATCCCTCAATGCCTTCAGTGAAACAAAAAGCAAGGAAACCTTGGAAGTCCACAGAAACACCAGTAGAATGAGCTAATAATCCTTCTGGTTATCAGTTGAGGAGAATGTATGGTAAGGTTAACTTGGGGATGTGCTGAAAAATTAAAAGAATAGACTGGAATGGTGCAATCTAAAAATCTGATACACAACAGGATTAAAATTAGATAATTTTAATATGTTATTTAGTGATTGTTATGCCTTTCTGTATTTACTTATCACATAACACAGAAGAGGATTTTTTTACCATACCCCACAGGAAAAACACTTGAATATGACTTGCTAAAATTGACCTTTACTTACACATTGTGACTTTTACATGACAGTATTATGATAAACTGACTCTAGCTTCAGATTTATTACTCAAACCTGACCTTTGGTTATATTAGAATATTGCTTTCAACCAGACTAAATAATAATGTCTCTATGAATGTAAGGAACTGGCAGATCTGAGATGTCAATTGCCACCTCAATTTTCCTTTCACCTGGGAGTACAGCATGTCACAGTGCTTTATTGATCTGTCATTAGGGTTCAGTGTTATAACTCTTCAGTTTTCCACACAGTGCAATGCAGTGCACTGTAAGAGGGATGAAGCATGAACTGGAGCATGACTCCAGTTGAGACTGGTCAAAATTTGGAATGTTTATTTCATCAGAAATAAGTATAGTGATTTCGATTTTTTTTTCCCTAAGTTGGAAAGTACAGCCAAAATATCTTTGGAAAGATATTCAAAATGATCCTTCCAAAATGATTAGTGCAGAGTATTTAGTATATACTGGAAAAAAACCTGTTCTTGAGATTCAAGTGTTTAGTTTTGATGTTACTGGAACACTTCAAACAATAGCATTGTTGCAACTATACTGCACTCCTATTTACTGTGGCATAGTAAAATACTTTGATTTCATGATTTAATGTAATATTCAAAATAAAGAGTATCATATTTCAAAGAAACTTCTTGACAACTTCTTTTCTATATGTCAGTGAAGTCAATAGATTTTGTTGATATGTTTTGATTTAATAAAATCAGTATCCGTTGTTAAAATGTGTTTAGGTAGTCAGAAAATTTTCGGTCTGCTGTAAACTAGAGTATAATAATGAACAAAAGCACCTTCTTGCAGCTTCCACTCATGGTTCAGAAGAATTAATGTTACAGAATGTCTTTCAAGTGGTGCAGCAGCTTCATGTCGCCTTGCTTTTCAGATAGGGACTGAAATCAGTAGGCTTCTTTCTTTAGAAAGGACTATAATTATAATATAGTTGCATTCTTGAAATAATAATTCATTTACATAATATGTACATAAAGATACTATTATTTTTATGCTATTTTTATGCTATTGGTGCCAGGATTCTTCTGGATGCCAAAGCACATCTCTGCTGGCATTCATGCCTCAACCAATTTTTTAAGCATAGAATCATAGAACAGTGTGTTTTGGAAGAGACCTTGAACATCATCAAGTTCCAACTTTGTTGCCATGGTTAGGGACACTTCCCACTAGACCAGGTTGCTCAGAGCCCCATCCAACCTGGCCTTGAACACTTCCAGGGATGGAGCATCCACTGATAAGGACAGTAGAACATGACAGCATTTTACCCACTTGATAAGGAGTGTAGAACAGAACAACCTTTACTCTTATCAAGGACAGTAGAACAAAACAGCACAGCTTTGGAGAAATAAGGGATGCAACTTAGGCAAACACAAATCATGCAAAATGCAAGCAGCATGCCAGCTCAGCTCTGCAAGGCTGACAAAGCAGAAATTATGCAGAATGACAATATTGAGCTCACTCAAAAGCGGAGGTAGAGGAACAGCCATCTCAAAAGGACACCAGATGTTGAAGACAGACCTCCAAAGAACCACGTAAGGGCTTCTGACTTATGGGCCAGACTGCTGTTTTGAGGGTGTGACTGCGTCAAATAAAGTCGAGGAAATGGGGTAGCTAATGAATATGTAGTCAGTGTGTATGATAAAAACTCTGTTCCAACACTTGTCGCGCTCGAGTGAAGGAAGGATCCCCCAAGTGGCCAGCATGCTGTAATAAAAAACACCTGCTTTCTAATACTCAAAACTGTGTTAGAAAGTTTCTATCTGGTTGATTTTGGTATCACCACACCCTCCCTGGGCAACTTGTTCCTGTGTCTCACCACTCTCACAGTAAAGAATTTATTCTGTATATCTAACCTAAGTTTCCTGTCTTTCAGTTTGAATCCATTACTTCTTGTCCCATCACTACAGTTCCTTGTGAAGAGTCTCTCTCTGGATTCCTTCAGACACAGGGAGGTTGCTGTGAGGTCTCCACCAAACCTTCTCTTCTCCAGGCTGAACAACCCCAACCCTCTCAGCCCGTCTTCATAGCAAAGCTGCTCTAATCCTCTTACCCACGTCATTGCCTCTTCTGGACTTGCTCCAACTGTTCCATGTCCTTCTTATGCTGGGAACACCAGAACTGTAGGTATATTCATCAAGCTATTAGTTGTTGCATCTTACAACAGCTTGTCATGTGTTTCTGCCTACCCTGCTGCTGCATGGATGTTTTCTCTGTCCAAATTATTTTTAAGGTATTTGCATTCACCGAACATGTAACTTAAGTAGGTTGGTATCCAAAGTATAGATATAGACAAATTTAAAAAATATTTTAACAATGTATTTTCTAGGAGACAGGTCATTGAATTGTTTTATGTGTTCAGTGACATTTAGCTAACTGTTAAAAAAAAATAATTTCTCCATAGGTTAGCAGTGTATAGTTTTGTGGTTTAATATTTTCTTCAAATGAAATACATATTGGTGGGGAGTTTAATATTTTAGGCAGTTTTGTGTGATTATTTTAAGTGCATGTTTTTCCTTTCTTACTCATGGTGAATAGAAACATATTTTACAAGCTACCAGAGCAACTTAATAAGAATGGAGGTGATAAGTGAAATAAAAAACATTGATACTGTCTTAAAAATAGCAATCTCCTTCAAATTCACATTTGTGAAAACTTAATTTTGTAATTATTATAGTTGAAGACATACCTTGGTACTGCACATAATATTTTATGCTTTTAAACCTCATCCCAAAAATTTACTGGTAGTCATTGAACCATCACAAAGAGGTCTCCAGTCATCTTTCTTTAAAATCAGAGCTGTTTACAACAAATACAGGATTTTACTAGTTTGATGGCAGCAACAAGGTTACCTTTAAAATGTTCGTGTTAAAACGAACATGCTGTCTGGAAAAAAAATCAGTATGTGATGCATTGAAAACAGCCATCAGTCAGCAAAATGGTCACAGAAAAAATTCCAACAACTATTGTTCACTTTATTTGACTGATCTGATAAGGCCAGTATACCAGAAGCAGTTTGTTATTCCAAGAACTCTAACCTTCATCTCACATAAGGAAAAAAAATTTAAACAAATCAATTGTCATTTTCAGCTCTTTAGAAGACTCTGCATCTTATTTTACAAAGCAAATACTTGTTCCTATTACGATGGAGGAAATAAAAATGCAACTTCTGTCTAGAAATTACTGCCTAGCTTATTTCTATTTTATGAGCATTTCTTCCCCCTGACTGAGAATGCAGCTTAATTGCTCAATAAAAGTGTAAAGTTTTAAGACAAAAAATCTACTATAAAATTAAATGAGATTTAAAAAATGTATGCTAAACAATGTGTCAGCTCATTGCACCAGAGCTGGTGGCTTTGAGAGCTGAGAATTAGAGGGTCAGATTCATTAAAGCTGTATTCATTTCAGACGAAGTTGAGGCAGCATTTTGTCCTAAGTTTACAGCATAGTCATATTCAACAAAACTGACACAAAAACTTTGTGGAACTGATCACTGCTGGGGATATGAGGTCTTTATTCACCAATAACCACATCTTCTCAAATGAAAGAAAAGTCAGATAGCAACACTTTGTTGTTCGGGGACTTTGGGCTTTGTGATGTTTTTCTGTGAATTTCATTTATTGGGCAGTGACAAGGTAGACAAACTGAATTCTCCCCGTGTGCTCTGCTATTCAAAATTAAAAAGAAAAGACTGTAAAGCCTGGGTTTTAAAGCTCCTGAGAAGAAGATGCTGGAGATGCACCACAGGGGAAGGATTTTTGCCTGTAGCATTCCTAGAGATTCACAGATTTGTGAATAAAGCCAGTGTCTGACAGTTTGAGAAGATGGCACTCCACAAAAACTCCTGTCAGCTATTGCCTTCCCTTCACAAGGCACTTGGTATTTCTGTGCTGGAAGAAATGTTTCAGCTTCTTTAACCTTCAAACCAAAACCAGGGCATGTTTTCATACAGATTTCAGCACCCTGTCAAAACAAGAGTAGCTTTCCAGGGACTGTGACCAAGCAGTGGTCAAAGGGACAGGCCCAGGACTGGTGTCTAGACAAGATTTTCCCATTGCTCTGCTTGTGGAGCAGATGGACGCTCCTGGTTCAGGTGTGACTTTGGTGGCAGGAGGCCATGACCCCTGGCAGGCTGTCAGCAGGGAGCAGCAGTGCAGAGAGCAGACCCTGAGAAACTATTGAAGAGACAGTTTGAGGTCAAGCAGAATCTTCTCGTTTCATTTTGATATAAAATCAGAAAACTTGGGAGTGATCGGTGTTGTGAGCTTTTTTTAGAATTACTTACATATACCAAAGAAAAAATCAGGGATTTTATAAGCCAATGTTATATTAAATTTTAAATTGTAAATCCTTTCCATAATCCTTGCCAGGATTAAAGCGTATTGATAAGTGAAATATTATGGACATTTTTACACATATTTGCTTTCAGTTTTTTAATATATATTTCATTGTCTGTTAAATCCTTGCATCACTAGAGAGCCTAAAATAGCTTGTTTCTAAAGCTGAAGCCAAATGGACTTCATTATAGTGGAAATGGCATACTTTATTCTTCATTATTACTTTTTTGTTTCACGGTTAAGCTTTGTACCTCATAGCTTTCTGTCTGCTACTTATCTTTGTTCTACAGGCTCGAGAAGAAAGAATTCCATGCTAATAAGTCCAAATTGAGTAACAAGTTCAACTCACTGGCCCTACTGTCACTCAGCCAGGGACACAGGACTTTTTCTTACAGATTGCACCCCTGAGTCTCTGTCATACTTGTTGTCAGAGAAGTATAAATCTTTACAGGAATGTGCTGGCAAAATCTCTTACAGTTCTCATAATCTGTTATTAAAATCTCATTTTGTGGATATTTCATGAATCTATGGATTTCCTCCTTGATGAATGGTTACATCATAACACGCAGCTGAGCAGAAGGCGGTACAAATTCTGAGTCACTGACTGATTCAGGGTGAAACATTTACCAGTAAGGAACACTTATCTGGACTTTGGTTACTCTGTTTGATGCCTCTGTTCTTCTGAGATTGATTCTGTTTCTAGATGGCCTCTGAACATTTGCAGGGATAAAAATACATGCATAAAGCATGTGGAAAAAATCCTCTTCAAGTCAAGAAAAAGGACAAAAATATCCCACTTGGAAAAGCTCTGGGTAATAATAACTATTGATGTTTCTCTCCAAAAAGAGGAAGATTAGATCCTATTTTATCTGTTGCAACCTTGTAAAGTGCCAGTAAAAGTAAGCTGACTTTTCAGTTCATGTTTGCGTTTCCTCTAACATACCTTTCATACCTGAAAGAAAAGAAAGAATATTTATTTTCTTTTATGCTTTTTAGAAACAGTGGTTTTGATCATTACATAAAAGTAATGGTCTGGTGTGGCAGTTCCAGAGCAGAGAAGTGCTGCTGACTCGCATGGGAGTTCTCAGATTGCCACTGAAAAATTTAATTTTGGATTGATCTGATGCTTTTTCTCCTTCTAAATGTTTCATTTTATGTATAAAAAAGGTGATGACATTCATTTTTCTAGCTACTTCTAGCACTTCAGAAAAACCCAAAAACATCTTTCTCGCTTTGTTTTAGAATCTGGCACCTTTCATTCAAAAAAAGAAGTCCTGATATCCGGACACTACATATTGCAAACGTTATGTGGATGTTAAAGCTATTATGTCCATTTTTACAACTATATGCTTTCAGTTTTCTACATATCTATTTCTTTGTCAAACCTTTGCACCACTGAAGAGCCTAAAATACCTTCAGATCTATGTAGGCCAAATATTTTCCTTCTCTGTTCAACAGTCCCTAGTTGGAACAGGGGCTTTTAATAGCTCTTGATAATTGATAATATACAAAGACATAGTTTATGTTTGTCACTGGGATTGTAGCCAGATGTTTATTTTTGCTTAATTTTGTATTTTTGTTAGTCAAGTCAGTCAAATATTTATTAGTGCAATAAGATATGATTGTGCTAATAGGCATCTGAGTAAGAGATGTATGCCTTCCTGCATAGAACTTTTATTACGAAATGCTCTATGATTCTCTGAATAAATTAATCATTCAGAATTTCAAGTGTTTTTTAAATAATATTTGAGTAACTCAGTGTATTACCAAAGGATTCTTTCACCCACTTTGATATTCCCAAGTCTTTTGATTTCTTGGCACACCCAGAAAGCTTCACCACAAGTGATCAAGGTTGTGAATGACTTAAAACATTGTGGGAATTACCTTCTATCCTGATAAAATCATATGGTAAGTAAGGCACTCATTCATTTTACATAAACTTTCAAAATTTGAAGTTAGTTGGCACTGATTCTCCCACAATGTCATTTTCTGAAGCAGCCTCAGTATTCAGTCTGAAGCACTTTGCCATGCTTTTTGCTGCATAAATTATTAAGTTGTACTTTGATGTTTTATTTCATTTTAGAAAATATCAATCACCAGTTGGAAGGAACCCTGCAGTTCTTCAGTGTGTGGGAGTCAGCAGACAGAGGTGAAGAAGCTTTTTTATTTGCTCTGCCAAGACTGGGTCAGTCAATGAAGCAGGCAAAGTATTGAAGAGCTATCCACCTTCACCCTAGAGCAGACAAAGATAATTCTTTGTTCCTGGTTGTTGTATTTCATGTAATTAGGATATATTTTTTCAATCATTCCAGATGCATTCAAGTTGTAAGTGGCTCAGGATGCACATAGTGAATTATTATACTGTTGGCCTATACTGGAAGCTTTACGAGCTGTTCTGCATCCTGATTTGTTAGAGGAAGATGAAACCCCATAAAAGTCAAGCTGAAAGCTACAAAAAGCATTACTGCTTTGTTTTTCCTATTTATGAAGCACTGAACTGTAGAGTACTCTAATGATAGCTTGTATTAATTTTAACAAACTTGAAAATCTTGCTGACTAGTGTAACATTTAGGTGCTTTTTCATTCTGCTTCTCATCAACCTTTAGCTTTGTGCTGGAGGCACCACATTTGTTATGTTAGTGTAAATAGATAATTACAAACAGTGGTAAAATGAAACACCAGCACTGGTAAAGCCGAGAGGCTTTTAAAAGTTTCATCCCACTCAGCTACAAAAAAATTAATTTATATTAAAATATATGGATTGTGAACATACCAGTTTTATTAACACAAACCTTTTTTTTTTTTGTGCTGCTTTTTAAATAGCCTCAGTTCTGTTAGAAAATATAGAAAACATTCTGATTCTTAAAACTAGCACTTTCTCGTTCTTTTTTTCTACTTACACATGAACACTGGGAAAAAAGTAATCACTCCTCTCACAGATCGGCCTTTAACTAAACATTAAACTGTGTAGCAGTTGAATTGCAGGTGATGCTGAGTTGTCTGTTGGGGGTAATCTTTAGCCTTTTGTAAGCAGGGCTTTATTTTGCAAAGACAGGGGGGAAGTGTTGTTGGGGAGGTAGGTTATGATGTGTTGTACTGGTGACATGAAGAAGAGAATACTGAAGCGGGAATAATTCATGTTAAGAGAATAGCGTGAGCACAGCAAGCGCCTCCTCTTCAGATAAGTTTAGGACATGAAATAACCTACTGTTGGTTCATTTGGAACCTTAACCTGCAGCTGCATCTACTGATGCTGCTTCAAATGTTATTTATGTCTAGGCGGAATATATTTTATATATGCCCTGTAAACACTATGGCTCTTAATGCTTTCTTTGGCCTTTGTTTTCTATTCCATTATCCTGTGTGAAATTCATCCTGGGAGAAAACACTGGGCACATGAGACTCAATGAAGTTGTCATATTAAAATTTAATGGGATGTGGACTATGTACTGGCCCTTTTCCAAGGATGAATTTTACCTTTTTTTGGCATGAATTTCTGATTTCTGGCTTTGTGAAAGGTCCTCTATTTCTGTTAAGGTGTCCTTATGCTCCCTAGAAATTAATACATATTCTAGTCCTTTATTGAAAATGTGACAAGAATACTGGCAACAAGGTAATGTCTTTTCTATTCTTTTATCTTAGTCCAACTACTTGCAGAAAAGGAAAAAGAAGGAAATACAAATTCATAAATATTATTTTTAAATAATATCCTCAAAATCATATTCCTCCTTTTTTTTCCTGTCACATTTTAAGATCAGCATATGCCCCAGGGGACCTTAAAAAAATTGGAAATATTACCACTTTTTTTTATTTCCATGCCATGCAAAAGAGTAATCAATATTGCAGCACTGTAATTCTTTGATCTCCTGACTTTATTATGCATGGAGAATGCATATTGCATCCACAGGTGTTTGCTAAGCTTGTCTTCATATTATTCTTGATAAAAGTAAGAATAATATCCTGTCTTAAATAAGCAAACAGGTATGTATTTCATAGCAATCATTTTCTAAACATCAAGTTACAGAATTCACTTTTATAGTCTGCTTAGCACTGACCTATCAATACTTGTGTATTATAATTTAATAATTCGCTGTCTTTTTCAACTATAACAGTAATTTTTAAAGATGTTTTTTCCACACAAAAAGTGTGTATGCACATATTTATGCATATTCAATTTTCTGTATGCTTCATGGAGGTCACATTTTCAAGGAGAGGAGACAGTTCAGAAAAAAGGTTCCTACACATATACATACACACACGCACTCAAGCACAAATGCTATATTTATGACATAGTTTATTCTGATAGAAACAGAAATCGAGTATATTGAGGGAAAGGGAAATGTTTAGGCTAAAGAAAAAATACTTTAGTTGTTGTCCTTGCATTAAGAGGAGAAACAGTAACCATATGAAGTTTTCCAGGGTTATTAAAATAGCCTAGTGTTAGAACTGTGTAAGCAAATGTGAATTGCAAGATAGGAATAAGGCATATGGCAAAACAGTTGAATATCTTTTTGCAGGAGTTGTAAACCAATTTCAATTTAGGTCAGTTATTGACATTCCCCAGAACTCAAACCATCTCTTCGACAATCCTTTAGCAATTTTCTGCATTTGTCTCAAATACGGTGTATTGTTTAGTTTCTTTAAGAAAGGAAAAATGCCCTTGCATTTTCAAAATAGTTTTAAGAGGCAAAACCAAAAAGAAGGTGCTTTATATCAAGCTAAATACATGACTGAAACAAGAGAAGGTTGTTTCTTTCCAACTTCTTTCTTATGCCACAGCTTCAAAGTGTGATTAACTGGTTGTTACACTCTGTAATAAATATGCTTCAACTGAAGAAGTGTTCAATTGGCTGTTAACACTTTAAATTAATCAGTGTGTACCTCACAGCCAGCTAGAATTCATTTTTGTGACTGTGAAGTGCCATCTCTGTCATCTTCTACTACAACATATATACACACACTATTCTCTACAATACCTTTAAAATAGCTCTAAAGTGATCTCCAGGGGCCATACTTGTCATGAGATAATTACCATCCTGTGCTATATGAAACTCTTGACTGCTCTTCCTGTTTCAGGATATCCCAGGAGAATAATCACTGTATAACAATTTCTTTTCTATTGTGATTTAATATCTTCTTATGCTGATTGACAAAGCAGTCAGAGATGAAATTAATTTATCTTGTACCAGTAGTTTCTTGGCACAGTTTGAAGCAAAAAGACATTGGGTAATGTTGCTCAAAGGTGTACCACAGTCCTCCTTTCTGAAATCAGGCCTCAGCTACCTACATTTAAAAAGGAATGAAAGACGGCATCTGGTAAGCTCATTTTTTTAACTACTTTTTGTAATTGGGCTTAAGATCTCACCGGATATTTTCTAGCTAAATATGCCCAAAGCATAGCTGCTGGTACGGTTATTAGATCTTTATACACGTACGTGGTACATAAACACGGAGGTGGAGAAGATGCTGATACTCAGCACCTGAGCAATTCACAGTTTGGATCTCATTTGGGTTAGGTCACCACTGCCAGATGGGGTTGGGTTGTACAAGGTAATCCAGATCCCCAAGTACAGGAGGGAGTAAATCAGGAGGAACTGTGCAGGCTGACTTCGCTGAGCACCGAGGAGAGGGAAATTGCTGAGGAAACCTCTGTGGTTGTGTGTACCTTTTTCCTGGGAGAATGGCACAACTGCTCCTCTTAGGCTCTCCAAGGGATGCGATATACATCTTGGTCAGACAAAAACTTGGAACACAGCTTCTGGGGCTGAAAAGTTGCTGTTCCTGGCCACTTGTCACCAGCACTAAGGTTCACGTTCATACACCAGCATTTCATGGAACAGTTTTTCACCTCACTCCCCTCCAAGCCTCTGTGGTGCCTAGGCCCCAGAACAGCACCTTCTCATTCAGGGGGCAAAGCCTGCATTATTTTGTAAGATTCTCTGGCTTATGTCCTTAAAAACACATGGTATTTTGAATGGAAAAGAGAACCAGATCAGAGACAGCTTGGAAAGCAGAGGAGGGGAAAAAAAAGCATTCACAAATCCAAATGAATATTTCAGTTGTCAAAGGAAGGATGACTACTTCTTAAAGACAGGAGTTTAGTTTTGTGAGTGTTTTTGTGACCACATGTTCTTTTGAGACATATGCACCTCTTTTCACAGAAAAAAAAAGGTAACAAAACCCCAAAATCAACACCTTAATTTTCTCTTCATATATAATGCAGCTAGGAAGCATATGAAAAGAAGGCTGGAAACCATGTAAATCATTGTTTGATTTATTTTGAGAAAAAAAGTAAAATTACGTGAGAATTTCTGATTTCTCACTCTCCAGCTGAAAGACAGAGAAAAAGAATAATATACCAATGACTCGTGATGCAATTTTTGATTTGTCCTTAAGATATTTATGAAACTATTATCTTTATTTCCCCTTTTTCTTCTCACATTATTTGATTTGTGGTAAAATTAATAAAAGAAATTACATACACAAAAGCAGCCCTTAACTGCTGCATACTCAAATTGATAAATGTGAACCATACCCAGTGTGATATTTAACAGAAATGAAAATATGAAGGTACTAAAGTTATATCTCTTTTTTTTTTCTCTTCATTGGTTCTGTTATTAAATGAAAGGAACTCCGCATATTATGTATCTTGACAATGGACTCTTACATAGTGAAACACCATTTAGTGTTATTAAAATGTGAGTTATTCTTGTAATTGAAATTTTTTTCAACACTAAAACAATGATTGATGTACATAATATTCACTTGATAATTCACAGAAAATACAGTAACAGTAAATTTCTAAAAGCAATTAAGTTGTCTTTCATTAACATTGAAATTACAAGCAAAGAATTATTATTAAATTAATAAAAGTGATGCATATATAATTGAGATTGAGGTAGAAACTAATATAAACTGAATTAAAATGTATTTTTATATATAATGAGCTTCTGATAATACTTCTGCTTGCTTAGACAGGCAACCACAAGCTCAATCTATGCACCTTAATGCAAAAGTGAAAATATATGTTTAGGTTAAGCAATGCTAAGTTAATGGTTGTACTCAATGATCTTAGAGGTCTTTTCCAACCTTAATGATTCTATATCACTGAAAAACTCATTACAGAAAGGAAGTTTCATAAGTGGAAAGGCCAGCCCAGTTCTTCTTTCTTCCATGCTTTAGCAGAGTGGTTTCTCTGTTTTTCATGTAGAAAACAAGAACTTTTCTCCACCTTATTGTTATGTTGGTCTTCATCTCTGTAAAGTCATAAAGATCACAAAGAAGGTCTCAGATGCTGTGGTAACAGTGACTTGTGAGCCTGACCAATCACTAAAAATCACCTCATCATTTGAATAAAATGATATTTGCTTGTAGAGACAAAGAAAATTAAAAGAAGGCAGAAAAAGCCTGGAAGGATGATGGGCACAAAGCAAAGACAAGCGCAGAATGTAAGTGAAACAGGGCTGTGGTGACATGCAATGAAGACTTCTATAGATAATAAAAAAAAAGTGACTTCCAGAATCACTTTAGAAGCAGGAATTATATAAAGTCTTCCCATTGTGGGCAAGCAAAAAATTGCCATACTTTGGCAATGCATATTCTGCTGTTGTTATGTATTTTACAGAAAAAAATGTTTAGAAAATTCTTTTAAATTATTTTTACCACCACTTTTTGTGATTATTAATACTTATTCTCGATCATAAAGACTAAATGCTCGGTACGTGAGCATAAATATATAATAAATATGCTTTAGAGATCTCTGAAATTGAGGTGAAAGATCTCCCTGCCCATGGCAGGGGCATTGGAACGAGATTATCTTTAAGATCTATCCTAATCCAGGCCATTCAATGATTCTATGATGATTCTGTGAAAAGTCTTACTGCCATAATGTAACATTTCACTACCTCTTTATAGGTTATAAAAGAGAGGCTTTTTGTGCTTTTGGGAACTTAGACTTCTTGGATTCCAATTATTGGAGGCTTAGTGAAGTACCGTGTGCCAAATATTTCTCTAATGTTGCTAGTTTACGATTGTTTCTTGGAGAGAAAATCCCATGTGTGAAAGCAAAACAGTGTTTCTTTCAAACACTGTAGTTGTTTGAAGCTATTCAAATTTTATACCATAGCTTTGTCAATTTTTCCTGGAAAACATCCTAAAGTTTGTTTCTAAGTAGATGGTGTATCTGTTGTGTGCATATGTATGAATGTTATTTCTAGGTAAATAGTGGCACTGAAGTCCTGCTCTATTTCCTTCTGGAATTCCAAATAATCTTCCTAAAGCAGTGTTTTCTATCCATGCTCAGGCTTTTTGGCATAAAGAGTAAGAGAACCAAACTTCAGGAAAGGCTTTGCTTCTCTGAGACTCTAGGTCTCCCTGATTTATTCCCAAATACTCCACATTAGGTTATCCAGATGAAGTGATAACAACAGGAATTTTGCTGCTGTTCAGTGGGATCGAGGCTTCTCACCAAACCACTGCCCATAATTCAATGGCACAGTGTCAGCAGTGGAAAAACCCCAGCCTTTTCTTCACATACGACTTGCCTGCATCTTTGCTTTCTACTGCTTTGTAAAATAAGTGAAATATGCGCACCTGAGCATCCAGCTGTCACGGTTGGCAAGCCTCCACTTGCACAAGTTATAGAGGTGCAGGGTTACAAATTAACACCATCATACTGGGAAACCGGTTCCTGTGTTCTTTTTTATTATTTCAAGTTTCTTCAGGTGTAGCAAAGCATAAAACTATGTTTTTGTTCCTTCCTGGATGGCAAGACTGACCTTCAACCAAATATTTAAGGAACTCTTCAGAGTCTGATGTGCTCCACACTGCATGATTTGATGGGAAGGAAGCCCACCTCTACAGGTGGGCATCGAGAAAGTAAGATCAAGCAGCACTCTGAAAGAAACAGCAGCAGGACGTATCTTAAAATATTATCAAAGGAAAACTGTTTTCTTAAAGGGCAGCAGTCTCTATTGCAGAGGTATTGCATTTGCGTTGCAACATTTTTAGAAGGTATGTGATTTTCAGCGTGGTGTCGTGGCATTCAGACAAAATGCCTCACAAAAAAAGAGGGTTTTATAACCCATTATGTATCTTTAAAACCTGCCTGAAAGTGTGTCTGCTGCTATGAAGAACTTCAGCAGTTTAAAGAGAAGTTCTGCAGCTTTCTCACACAAACAAAAAAAATATTTCTTTCCCCTTTAAAGGAAGGGACACAGATAAGTACTAGAAGTATTGGCTGGAATTTTAACTATAGATGTTGTATAGAGCAGACATGGTAACAGCCCATTATAAAAAAAAATTTCTTTCCAGTCTCATTTATTTTTTTCAGAATGTATTTCTGAAGAGACCATCTAGGCTCTTACATGTAAATGTCAGGAACAATATTTTTAAAGAAAGACTTCATGAAACTTACTTTAAATTTTGATAGTTATACACATACAGTCATATAATATTTCAGTGTGCTTTTATAAAATGTTTGAATGTTCTATGATTATCATACTTGAATGTATAACACCAAGATTGAAGGCAAAGGAATGTCAGAAGAAATACATTATGAGAATAAAAATTACATAAAACTAGACTTCTAAGTAGGTAACAGTCAGGCATGGCACTGGCAAATGCTAAAACACATAACGATTATCATGTTCAAATTCATATCTGAATTATGCTATCGAGTAACTGTGCCATGAACCCTCTACCTTTTCTGAATGTTATATAATCTTTCCCTCAGATTTAGCCAAAATTGTTTGCATTACACTGGGCTTTAATTTTAGCATGATAAAATGCGCATAAACACCTAAATTTTAATTATGCGCTTACTAGGTGTCCTGTTAAAAAAAAAAACTAACCCTCTCTCCCCCATAAAATAAAAACCCACCTCCCACATAATAAAAAATATATCCATGACTAGATTTATTAAAAATGTTAACTGAATTATTCCAGTTATTGACAAACACATTCCAACTTCAACATTCAACTACAAGTGTATGATATGAGCTCTTAACTGTCTTGGTTTATCTGAGCATGGTTTGATTGCCTTAGCATCCTCTTCTGCCAAAGTGCTGTAGCATTAGAAATGCAGCAGTACAGTCACTGACGGTCCTACTTGCCAGAGCAATAGTTCTTCACTGCTGAACCCCATCTCCGACAGAGGCCAGTCACAGGTGAACAGGGAATGCATATTGAACATAGAGCTAGAGCAAAAGCGTGATTCTTCAGTATTTCCTCCAAAAGTCAATAATTTATATGTTATTATAACTTTTTCTCCCGTATCATATAAACCAGCTTTTGATGGATGTTCTTTTATTACTTCTTTAATCATTTCTTAACCCATTTTGGTTACTGCTAAATGCCATGACAAAGTTATATGATTTACAACTGCTATTTTCTTTCACTTGCTTTAAATCTGTTGCTTGATAGTTTAAGGGCATCAGACAGTTCAGGTGTTTCAGCATAAAAAAGTGAATAGATATTTTTTTCCACTTAATTCAGAGCCCTCATAAGCCCATAGTGCGCTATCAGATTCTCTCCAAGCCACCCCTTTTCAAAGTGGATAATATATAGCTGCCTATATGTTTTTTATATAGAAGCTACTCAATGGTTTGCCTCATTACCCTTTGTTTAATGTTTAGGGTTTTTTTTTTTAGTTACTAATTGAAGCATGTGTAACAGAATTTATCAATTTTCTTTGTGCATTGTTGCAGAATAACCTAAATTCCTCTAGGAAGCTGAAATTCCAGCAGTGTTCTTCCTTTCCTCTGGCAGTAAAGCTGATTGAAAGTATAAGTAATCTACTTAACACGCTGGCAATTTCACATTGAAATATTGAGCAAATATCACATGATCTGTGTGATTTATTACAATTCAATTTATTGATCTCTTATTGAAAATGATTTATTAGCATGTCTGTCTAAAACAATTCCTCAGACTTATCTTCTGTGAAGAATGCTCTGTGTACGAGCTTCCCTTAGCTTCTCTGTATTGAAATGCTCAAATTTTCTGTGATGGCTTTTTCTTCCCATAGCGTTCCTTTCTGTACCTACAGATCCATTCACCCTAAAATCACAGATCTTTGGCACAGGATTGCAAGGCCATGCAGCTGTTGGGAAGATTCTATGCTTATGATAAGTCTGTAAAATTATGTATAGCCTTGGACTACTTACTAAAATATTCCTCAAATCTTTTATTTTTTTTTCTCTTGCATTGTTAATGGTTTCATATTTGTGTTATGAAAGATAATACTTCTCCTGGTCTGATTTACTCATAACTTTCTTATCTCTGATTTATTTTTGCTGTAAGCTCCTCCTCTTTCATTATAAATGGCCCATTTTTTCAGAGATGAGGCATTTAGATGGGCTTTTGCTTTACTGTTATTTTTATTCTGATTGCCTGGTGTGGTACCTTTATCTGTTTTGCGTGATGTATTTTACATTGTCAGCTGCTCTTTTTAATTTCCTTTTTTTTCAAGCTTCACATTTTTATATACCACTGCTAGTTGAAGGCAAGCAACTATGAGTAGTTGATATTGTTTCTCATATTTCTATAAGGAGACAGGTGACTGTTGCAAAGTTACTATTTGATAACTGTATTTTGAACCAGATCCTGCCCTTGACCCAGAACTAAATCACGGTGATTTTTCTCTCTTTTTGCAAGTTCTGAAAGTAGTTGCTGTGAGTAGCAGTCATATATGACATCAAAAACATGTGCTTTAAATTATGTACCATCTGACATTTATCCACTTTGGATTATGCTTTCATTTATGGTTTTATTGACCATTTGGAACAAGATACACATTACAGAGTCTAACTGAGGCTTTCTTCTGACCTAAAAATAGATCAATCAAACTTCTGATCCTGTTTACTTATATGCAGTGAACTGTAGTTACAACTGAAATGCATCCCAGAACTACTTTGGGAACCTTAACTTCAAAAGGGCCATGGGAAATCTAGTCCACAGATAAGGAATGAAAAGAAACTGGTTTTTGAACAGGGGAGGAAGAAATTTCTTCCATAAGCTGAAGAATCTGATATCAAGACAACGCTTTCAGGCCCATGGTGTGATTCTTGGGGTGTCCTGTGCAGGGCCAGGAGTTGGACTCGATGATCCTGATGGGTCCCCTCCAACTCAGCATATTCTGTGATTTCTGTGATTCTAAGAGATGTTTAAAGATTAAAGCAAATTTCACCAAAGAGTAGGCATAGCGATAGCCCCCAGAGGATCTGTAGAGTTCTGTAAGAGTGAAATAAAGTTGCCTACAGAGAATAACGGTGAATATTGTAAAACTTACTAGGTTACACAAGACTCAAAATCTCCTCTTTCTCCCCAAACTGCAGGATAGAAAATTGCTTTTATGGGGAGAAATATAAGCTAAAAATTGTGCTTTAATTCAGACTTTTGCCATGTGGTGTATTTTGTAATTTCATGTGACAAGGTTTCAAGATAAATAGAAGAAATAAGTATTTTCCCACATTACTAAGGTATGTCTCCATCGTGCTGAGACTGTGCATTTGCTACACGTTAGATTTGTACTAGACTCTAGTATTCCTCCTTTGAAATGGCAAACATACCCATGGTACTCTTTACAAAATGCCATTGTAAATGAAAGGCTAAACTTAAGTACTCACTCTGAATTGCCTATCCATGTAATCTGTAAATTATCTGTAAATTCAATAATGTATGAAAGGAAACAGACTGCACCTTGTTAAAGGTTTTTGCTGTATTTCAGTGAATGCAGCTCTGCAGTTGCATTTATTTACTCTGGGAAAATTTTGTAATGCTTCAGGTGAAGAAAGGTCTTCAGCATCTTATCCTTGTAGTCCAGATCTCTTCAAGAAAAGACTGCAAGAAAAAGATGTTCCTGTAGCTGTTCAGATAAAATAGCCCCTCTCTTTGACAGACAACCCTAGAAGGAAGAGTTGAAGTCTGGAGAATAGCATGGCACCACTGAACAGGGAAGAAATGGAAAGTGTATCATGTCATTCTGATTTACTACGTAGCATAATGGCATGTTTTGTACGAAAAAACTCTGCAAAGTGAAGTGGTTACTTTGGGGCCTTTCTTCCAATTTGATGTACTTGTACCTCAGAACTCTTTTGATGCCATGTTCAAGGCAGTGTCACTTGCCATGTAACATACACGTGCCATAATCCTGCCCCTCCAAAGAATGCAGCCAGGAGGCTTCATCAGAAAAGGGGTCTCTAGTAAAGCTGGTGTCAGACCTTACAGCTGCTCTATGTACAAGTCAGCCTCAGTCATTGAGGGCTACTCAAGTGTTTACAGTGAATTACAAAAAAATTTACAGGATCATTGTGAGAGAGAAAAAAACAAGTTTTGTCTCGAGAGATGCTGGCAATGTCATAATATAGTAAGACAAGTATGGGTGCTTTATGATCCACATCAGCGGAAGATTTCAGCATCGCTGATATTTTAGTACAGCTGCATAACAAGAAACAGTCAAAAGAATAAAACTACATGACTGAGATTCAAATATGCTCATAAAGCACAGAGTCTGGATGCTCAGTGAGCTTTGTAGCCCCAGTAATTCTCACTTGTGTCATATCAGAAGCCTTAGGCACTCCTGTCCTATGATGGCATCTTGTTAGCAAGCAGCAGACCCCAGCAGAAACAAAGGCTTAGGGCAGCTCTGCCTAACTGCCCATGAACTCCAGTTTCATTACAATTCTGCCTAACAAGAGACTCAGTTACTAATTTGATTTGTAGAAGAGAAAACCCTGGCAAATTAAAAGCAGCAAACATTCCCGAGTGATTTGCTGCAAAGTAGAATAAATGAGTAACTGCTTTAAAGGAATCATATTCCATTAATTTCACATAACAGCAAAAGTAGTTGGTTTTTTTCCTTGTTTATGGGTGAAATTATATAGTTGGAAGTATTGGTATTAAAGGTGGTTTGTAGAAAACACTTGATTATAGAAGTCCTTGATGCCATTTAAAAGTTGCCATTTAAACAGTATTATCAGTGTCAGGGTACAAAAATGTCATCATTGCCTTACTCAAAAATTTCTACAGAGTTCAGGAGAGAAATCTATTTGGAAAACAGTAGGAAGATTTTCATGCTTAACATCCTCACCACACAATTACAAGGTATGAGAAATATTTCTCACATAGATGTCTCACAGTCTAGTGAAATAATTGCTCTAACAATCAGATTCAAGATCG
This sequence comes from Melanocharis versteri, assembly GCA_013397845.1. Lineage (NCBI taxonomy): Eukaryota > Metazoa > Chordata > Aves > Passeriformes > Melanocharitidae > Melanocharis > Melanocharis versteri. The sequence goes on from VZTG01004626.1 coordinate 1,488,305, forward strand.
AACAACCTGGGCATACTCAAAGTATATTTTGCCATTGTTTTCCCCGTACGAGTTTTACAAGACATTGTAACAAGAGTTAACTGCAATAGAAGAAATTAAATAGATGAAAACTGGAACAGATGGGTCTATTCCAGGTTTTGACATATAGAAAGAATTGAGAATCCAAGGTTCCTTGACCTATTTTGCAGGGTAAGAGCTAAGGCAAAGATTCTCAATAATTCTTGAAATAGCAACATTCTCTTCAAATATAAAAATATAGGAAAAGGAGGACTTTTAGCTATAATGCCAGACAGAATGAAACATTTCTCTTAGCACCAGCATGCTGCACTCTTATTCATCATTCATTCTCCACCATCTTAATGTTTTTCTGTGCCATTTCCATCACTCTTCCATAAGCAAAATAAAACAGATGTGTCAATTTTCATATAGAAATCTCTGCGTTCAGTGCTCAGCATAATTCACTGTTTTATTTTTCTTTCTTTTCAAAAACTTATTTCCCATTAAAGTTGAGCTAAAGCTTAAGTTCTAAAACTTATTCCTCTCCTGGTTTTAAAAACAGTTGATTAATCTTTACTCACCTTAGCAGTGTCAAGACAGCATAATGCTTAATTTACATTAATAATCCCAATTACATAATTTGGTTCCTGTTGCGGGCCTGAAACCCAAATACACATCTTCAATCATATGTCTTATAAGCCCGTTATTCCATCCAGCCACAGGAACCAGATGAACTAATCTGGATTATTTATGCAAGTTAAACATGTAGGTATTTTCTGGACAAATAGCCAATTGTACTTAACTATTTCTCACAGTACGCAGACATAACTAAAGTGAATTGTGATTATTATATAATTTCTAACAATCATGGAAGCAAAGCACAAGTTCCCTCCTCAGAGTCTGTTTAGGATCCTAGTACTTGTAAGGTGGTAAGCATTACTTTAGGGACAAGTTGCTGTTGGACAGCAGCATTGTTCAGACATGCATACTTCTATTTACTATGGTCATTGTAGCACAAGAGTAGAACAGTAAGAGTTGATGGTATCTACTTTTTTGATATACTCTTCTTGATAATCATTACCCACCAGAGTGAGCTGCTCTGGAAATAACTGAAAAATAGCTTAATTGTGAATTTTGGCTTTAAGATATAGTTCTTCCTCACCTTCAGCCTAAAGGAATACGAATGTTTTAGAAGTATGTGTACTGAAGTGAAAGATCAATCTTAATAGATGAAGTATGCCTTTTTATAACCATGTGTCATGCTTCTATCCCTTTTATAAACAACTTTCAATCCTAGGGTTCATGAGAAAAGCTAATGTGCAGGGCTCTGTGCCAGTCTAAGGGCATAGTTATTAAGATATGATATTAATGGAAATGACCCCTGTCAGTAAGACAGACTAGGCTTGCTTCTGAAACCTATCCGGTCTTTACCAGTTTTATATTTCAGTTGTTCCCCTAGGCCCATCTGCGCACTGGCACATAAAGTTACAGAATTAAAGGAATGTAAATTCCACCAGTAAAAGTATTCCTATAAGTGAAATAAGTTAAAAACTTCAAACTTGATCCAAATTTGTTGAGCCAATGACTTTTGAATACTAAATACTTTCTTTTCTAAATGTTAGGTTGGACTCTGCAAGAATCTTTCAGTATTGGACTAATTTGATCTCTTATTTTGCTGGTGAGGTATCTTTCTTTTTACTTTTCTTTATTTTCCAATGCTCTGGAAGAATCCATCCAGTTTATGGATAAATTTAATTCCATTAATTTGTGATTAAAGTTTACTCTCAGGAATAATCCTATCAATCCTGAAACTTAAATACATGAATGTTAAACTGTTTGCCTTTACACCAACTATTTTCGAAATCATCACTTTATCCAGCAAATTACAAAACAGCTTAGGTCAGGTCCACAGTTTTTAAATTTCAACTATTTATCTTGGTCACGCTTTGGATTATTATTTCAGATATGTGTAAATTATATAGGTATTTTTAAAAAAATTAGTTGGTGGGAGTATTTGAAGTTGGTTGGTTTTCCATTGAAAGCAAATACAGTCATATTTAAGGTAATTTTAGAGTTTTTGCTTCACATTTGAGGTGGACTGCATATATATAGGACAAACTGATACAGCCCTTAGAAAATATTACCGTCTACATAAATTTTAAAGTTCCATGTATGTAAAACAGAAGTAGAGTAACTGGGTGCATTTTACAGTATCTATTTTATCTGTCTCACTCACAAAGAAATATAATTATCTATTCTAGATTACTATGAGAAAGGATAAAACCCAAAATACTTTGAGAGAAATAATTTAACATCCTGGGACTTAATTCCTTGTCTTGAATGATAAAGCTGTAGTATCTTATTTCCTAAGGTTATATAAAATAGTAATATATTCTAAATATTTCAATGCTTTATTATCTACAGAAAATCAATATTTTTATAAGCAGCTGCTGACATTCATCAGTTCTTCATCCACATTCTGCTTCAAAGCCAGTGAATGTATTTTTAAGTAAGAAGATTGTTGGTATCAAACAGTAGGCAGATTAAATGCAATTTATTGAGATTAAGTTTAAGGCAGATTTCTGAGTCAACTTGCCAGTTGCATCTTTTTGAAAATCTACAGGTAGCTGCAGTGAGAGGCATTTAGAACCTCCAACAAGCTTAAATCTAAGTGATCAGCAGCATGCCTGGGGCTGTGGTGAAAAACTAGGGCAGATTCACTGCCTTAGAAGCCAATAAAGGCAAGTTTGCTACATGCTACAGCTACTGGCAAGGGAGCACATCCATTCAGCACCTGCTATGGTTCAAGCTCCATTGAGCTGCTTTTGGGCAGCTCATCTGATAGCCCTGAAGGAGAGTTTAAATTTAAGTTAAGTCCAAAGAACAATCAAACAAATGTTTTGTGCCTTGAAGCACTAGATAGAAAGAAATTTTATATATTGCATGAAGTAGTAACTAACACGGATTTGTATATGCTTTACATAATTTTATAGGTTAGCCTTCTGCTTAGCTGACAAAGGGAATGCCAGCAAGCCTGACACCACAGCTTTTCTTCTCCACCCTAGCAGTAAATGGACGCACTTCGGATGCACTGTCAAGTGTTCTTTCCTGGGAGCATCCTTAGCAGTCACAGTTCCTAAGAGTCCCAATCTCAGAAACTGTGGATTTTGGTCTTTAAACATATATTTATAATAAGGAAGAGTTATGATTATATTTGCTGTTGTTGTAATTCCCACTTTTAATTTCTCTTCTGCCTTGATTCATCTTATAACTCCTTGGTAAAGCTTCCACATTTTGAAAGATCATCAAAGCATGTGCTTTGAAGTTCAAAATATATTGATGCAGGTGACCCCCATCATCATGGCCTTCTTAAATTGGGACTAGTTGTTGCAGCTTCACACCAGATTATCAGCAAACTATATTATTTCTGCCTTAGGCTTTCTTGCCTAGAATTGTCCTTTAATTTAATTTTAACATTATCAGCTCATGGCATGGTATTCCAGAGAGAAATGTCATGTTTCAGACACAAGCTATGATTTTTTAAATGTTATTTGTGTCCTGCTTTTTTCTATATTCAACAGCACAGATAAAACCCCATCAAAAGAATGCGTTTTTGTTTTTTTTTTCATTCCAACTGGTCAGACTAGAAAGGTGTCTGAGGCGCTTACAGCAGAAAAGTATTTAGTGAAAAGGAAATTTCCTTTTTCTATTGAATTATTTTTCACAGAGGTAACTTTCTCTAAAGTGTTATTAGAGGTGAAGAAAGAAAAATAATTGGAAGGAACTGAAATTCTGGAAAGCAATTTCCAAGTTACTGTAGAGGAGGGGTTTTAGAAGTCTCCCACAAATTTGGACTTTCTCTCCAAAGGATATGTCTGGTCTTTCAGATTTCAGAAAATGGAGATATGTCTGAAACCTTGAAATATTAAAAGAAGAAAAGTTATTTTATTTTCTCAGCACAGAGAAAAGCTATAGATGTTTCATAGAGATATAAAGGGGGAAAGGAATATTCTGAGACTGAGGCAATTTTGTCAATATATTCTCTAAGGGAACTTATGAAGTGGTTAACAACATGAAGCAGACAGGGCATACAGCCAGGGATTTATCTCCTCTAATAAGTAAGACATGAGAAGGGGCTATTACAATGATATTATTCAAAGTTTCATTGAATGCAGGTATTATTGGAACATTTGGCCTGACCTGTATAGTAACGGGTCCTTCTCTTTCGCCAAGATGTCCCGTATTGAATGAAAAAATATTCCTGTATAAAGCATGTCTTCCAAAAAAACAGCAGGTGGGTCCACCCATCCTATTAATTTAAGCATGGCAGTGCTTAATCTCAGTCGTTGAAAATGCATGAATTTTCTCATGCGAGTGTCTGTGACTTTAGATTTCCAGTGCCTGTTTCTTAATCTTGTCCTTTTAAAGTTTCATGCAGTGTTTTCTCCCTGTGAAGATACTTAGGCACTACTTGAATTACCACTCCTGGTGGGCAGGGGGGTGCAGATGGGAAAAAACCAGCAGTTGCAAGGTCTCTCACTGCAAGGTGTTCAAAATATCTAGCGGATGTCTGCCACATCCACTAGAAAATACACGTAATTACTCACCAATACCTTTGACGTGGTAACATTTAAATCTTCTTACTAAGATTAGTTAAGCCTATTCTACCATGCATTTTTCACAATGCCTTTAAATTCCCTTATCAGATATCTATATCCTGTATATACTAAGTTTATATTGATTTATTTTCTATTTCCTTCTCACTGTTTTCTAGACTGATAAGTACTGTCCTCACATTGTGCTGAACCAGGACATGCTTCGAATGTCATTCTCACCTTGATTGTTACCACATGATTCTTGCTGTCTAGCAGCCATCTTATTTTAAAAGAGTTCCCAAATTTCTTTTGACATCTTTCTCTTTAAATATTTTTCTCTATCTCATTTGACTTATGATGATCTTGTTTTGGAGGAAATCACTCCTTTGGAAATCTGTGTATTAACACAATTCTTACTGTCTGGGACTATATTCTTTTTCTTTGTGGAGAAATAGGTGGGCAGTTGCATTATTGCTATTGGTCTGTAGGGTTCAAAACAATATCCACTTCTGTTATTATTAATCTTTAGTCAACATAATGATGTCCAAATTAAAATAGAATTGCAGTTAAAACAATGTCTTTTCAGCTCGAATGTTATCTTTTTCATTTAGCATTGCTCTAATTCTCCTGTTTTGTATCCTATATGCTTTAATCAAACTGTATTTCCCAAAATCCAATTTTTCTTTATGCATGTCGGAAAAACAGTTAAGGATTACCTTATCCTGATAATGTTTCTTTTTTTTAATAACAGTTTTCAATTATTTTTATCATCTTTCTTAATTACTAGAGTTTTCTATATATGTATTTTTAAAACTCTATGTCTTCAGTGATTCATATGCATTAAGGTTTTGCATTATCAGTACTTGATTTAGGTACAGATTTTTTATGTAGAGCGTGACTCCCTCTTTTTTAAAGTTTTTTTTTACCACCTTCCTTATCTTGGTTAGCAGCATATCAGTGACTTTGTAGCAGCGTACTAATCTGACTTGTTCTCACAGATTTCAGGCAACTCCTTTGTCTTCTCATGAGTCACAACAATTCTTTTCCTTAGCAAAACAACCGGCATTGGTTACTTAGGCAGTTTTATATTCCTTGTATGCCCAGCTGAACTTGTTTGCAATATGCTGAATAGGTTTGAATGAGAGTTGTCATCCCAGCACCCTTTTCTCGCAAATACAACAGCCTCCTTGACATCCAGCTAGTCTCTGAGACTACCAGTTCATTATCATAACCAGTGGAAATTCAGCCTGGTCTCATTGGCTAGCCTCCTCCCTTATGGGGATGTGGTACACTCTTTTGCACAAAACAGATCTTATGCTTTGCACCAGCTTTGCAGATAGTAGCATGCCTGTAGCACTCACAAGAACAAATCGTGCTGCAATAAAAAATTCACTAATATCCTGAAATCTTCTGCTATTGAAGTGGACTCTGGCAAAAGTATGTCATTAGAGGCAGCATACAATTTTAGAATTTCATGCAATTTAGCATTGCATTTTTACTTTTGCTCCGGGCAATTAGCACAATGTCGTGTACTTACTCCTGCGAGCCTTCACTCTCACCTGAGCTGTAGTAGTGATTCCAGCTTTTTATCTCCCATCTCTGAAATACTGCGTAGGTAGATACATCTCTTAACTGAAGAGCTTATAAATTAGAAGGGTATATTTTAGTTCAAACAGTAATTCTCAGGATTGATCTTACTTCAGAGCTTACTTAACCTCTAACACCAAGACAAATAGAAATTCACTACTAACTCGCAATGTATGTTTCAATTGCTAGTGTTCCCTCACATTTAAATGAATGTTTTCAATGAATGGGGATGGACTGGGTACGATAGATCAACAGCTATGTAAGAAAATGTACTCTGTTAGCATTCTGTATCTACCTCTGAATAGGAAGCACTCCTTCCAAAATGAGTACAGGACATGCATGCCTGTTGCATATGCCACCTAAAACTGGATATTCTCCCTAATTGCTAGTATACTGAATGACTATCACACATACAAACACAACCCATTTTCATAGCTCATCCACTTTCATAAGTATTTTTAAAGGTCACAGCCCTGAAAATTCTATCTCCAGAAAGTCGCAAAAATGACACACTGTTACTACACTTAAATAAGAAATAAATGTCTTTGCTATAGGGTTAATTACCAGTGAGGACACTGTCAGAGAAACATGGGAGGATACTGTTAATTCTTTACGTCAGCCAGGCAAAACTTGGGCAATGTAAAAGGAATCTTCCCCAGATGTAGCTAGGAATTGAAACCTGGGCTCCTCAACTGGGTGCGCTCTTTGCTTGCTTTAGAACAAGAAGTAACCCACTGTAATCAGACAAAAGCAAGTTCTTCTGATACATTTTCAAAGTGAAGGTTCACCAAACCATAAAACTGTACTGTCCTGTGCAACAACAAGAAGCCCTCTCTCCCAAATGCTCTTAATTGGTTTAAGAGACTGTTCTCCTGTGCCTGCAACAAATAGGCTGAACTGTCTGTGACACCCAGTGGTTCATCCAGATTAGTAATTTGGCATCTGAACTCTGTTTCCCCAAATTTACAAGCAGTGTAGTAAACTGGTAGTGCATTTTCTTTTGAGTATCCTCAATGTGACAAGAAGAAATGCATTAGAAATCACCTGTTCTTCTTCTAAGGATAATCTATCCTGAACTGGCATGAGGAGCATATTCAAGCTTCATCCATGACTTTAGTTTTGATGCTTTTTTTATTTTGTGTTAAAGAACTGTACATCACTAATACAAAAATAAGCTAGAATTTTTAAAATTTTATGTCCTTATTTTTGTTCATGTTATTTTAATGTGTATCTGAACATTAAAGTTTATAACACTTAAAAAGTAATAATTTCAGAGAACAACACAGCTTTCAGTTTTGGAATTGAGATCAATGCTTCACTAAAAAGTGATGTGTATGGTTTTTTTTAATTTTAAAATATGCTTGTGAATAGGAAAAAATACTCTTTCTTTATAAAGCTAATTTTGGAATGATACTTTACTAAATGAATGTCTTCTGCACTTCATCTCAATTAAGATGCTTTATACTGAATGATATTTTCCTTTGGCATACGAAAGTATTTATCTAAAATCAAAGATGCTGATTGTCCCCAGGACACTTGATTATAGTCTGAACTCTTTGTGAAATGGCTTTGTTTGTATGATTTCCTTTCTGAAATGGAAATTTCCCCCTTGCTGTGACATGATATAATCTACACTCAGCAGCAATGAAACTTGATGACTGGCACTCTACAAAAACAACTAGCTATTCCAGTAAACGAAACAGACTTCCTGACACACTTCAGTTACAGCTTAGTTTAAGAAATCACTGTTCCGTAGGGTATGCTGGAACTAAGTTACCCTGTAGGAAGCTGGATGCTCTCACAATTATATTTCTGATTCTCTCTTAGCAATAAGTGTAAAGCTCATGCTTTTGGCTCCACCATGGAGCTACCAATTGTAACTGCAACTGCACTGTTGACACTCATGATTCCACTTGAATCTTAAATATCTTCATATTACTATCTCTACCCTACCTATGTGTAGTATAACTTTAGAGTCACAAGATTTTAAAAGAACATGATGTTTTATAGAGAAGTACTTACGAAGAGTAGAAAGGCTGCTAAGCTATCAAAAGTCAGGTTTGCAAATTAATGCATTTTTGAGATATTATTTAGAAATACAGACATGGCAAAAAAAAATTAAATTATCAGTGAAGAAGCTGTTTTAGTACATTCCTATTCATCAAACACCTCTAACTTTCTAAAGTTCTTTAACCTCATCATCACTTTCCTATGCTTATGAACTTTTGCTAGTCGTAAAAATATGCTTTCTTACTGAACTATCTCAGTATGTATATCAAAACTGCAGAATTTTGGTCTGCTTTGGTGAAGCTTTTTGTTGTTGTTTCCATCTTGAAAGCTGTTATATACCATTTATTTCATGTTTCATACTGTGTTATTTCCACATGAGCCTCAGTTATTAAATTCTACTGCTATCTTCCGCAAAGGGGCTAACTCTTTCCTCCCATGCCTTTAAGAAAAATACCTTTAAAAAATAACCTTTAATGCAGTTTGAAATACAACAAAATGATTGCACATACTGACATGTCACTCATCTCCTAGTATTCCCTCAAATGAGGACATAGCACAGTTCACATTGTTAGGCTCACTTTTAGACACAGCTGCAACATCAGTTATTAGCTTTAGGACAGGCTTTGTGTGTATGGGAAGGATTCATCAGTTGTTCTACCTGATACAAATTTGGGTGTGGACTAACCAAGGAGGATTATTAACCAAGCCTGCCTGTGATCATCATATTTCAAAACAGATTCCGCTCCAAAATATTGGCAACTCATGCATGAATCACTTTATGAAGTTCATTTTTTCAGTATTTTAAGCATTTTGTGGCTATGTCATATGAATAAAATAAAAGTGTGTAAAGTCTAGTTCCACCTTACTTCAGGCACCCTCTTTCTAAAATAGGCTCTCTGAGAGATAATTTTCTGAAACTTACTGGCAGGTAATGTTTTGCTGAACTTCAGTGGAGCTTTGGCCACGCAAAATATCTGACATTCTAGCCATGAAAAAACACAGTATTTGAGACCTTGTTAGACCGGGAACTTTATGAGGTGACTTCCCACCAAAACTAGAAATTTCATGTTTGAATTTATCATGATATACACTGAGGAACTTGGACAATTTTCAGCTTATCAAGAGTGTCCTTCTACAGTGACACTGACCAAAACTACTCGGGCTGTGGACACAGATTTTTTGTCTCAGAAATAAGCAAACAAACAAACATCTAAAGAGATATTTGGCTTCTGAATCTGGACCTTTGATCTGAATCAGCTAGAGACGAAAGAGTAGACTTGTGTGACTCAGTACATAGTGAGTGACCCAACAGGAAGAAGCAGCGTTATTGCTTCCTTTAAAAGGCACTTTGACCCTTGGTTTCAATAGGGTTTCAGCTGGGCAGAAAAAATATTTCTTTCTGTGCTATGCCGGCTTCCCCTTCTTTTCATTTAGCAGCTGATTTGTCAAAGGGACTAAGCCATCAGAACCTTGAATTGTAAGCATTTTCAAAAGCATCCAGTTTAGAAATACTAATTCTTAAAAGAACAATTGGAAAACTAGGTAAGAAAGTGCTCCTGGCTCTTGACTAGAAGGGCAATACAGAATTTGGAGAGTTTCAGGCAGAGGTAGGAGTAGCATTACCAGATGCAATAAGTTAAAAAAAATTAAGTCACTTTCTTCTAATTCTTGATAAAATTTTAGTCTACTAGCCAAACTTTCATTCCTAATTTTCATGATTTTTTTTTTCTGGACATTTTATATATTATATTCTCTCAAACTATAGACAACTCAGTTTCACTTTTATTATTCTAGTCCTCAAGGTATTCTATCTCATCCTATGTTCCTAAACTTCTCCTTTATTGCTGATGACTCTCAAAATGTCATTTGCATATACCTCTTTCTCTGCCAAGATTTAACATAATATTCAGCAGCATTTTTACCAAAGACTGATGGTTGATCAGCCTCTACAAGAGCTGAATTTTACATGGTGAAGATAGACTTATGGAAAAAAAAGAAATGTATATCTAAATTATAATCTGAAATAGTGCATACTCCCTAAAGATGTAAGTATATTTCTCAGTTAACTTGATAGAATACAGCCAGAAGTTCAAGAATAGAGATGAAGGAAAAACAAAACACCAAGTATCTCAAGCCAATAATAGAAAGTGCTTCTAAATAGAGGCCTATATGTGGATAGCTCCCCTTTTCTTTCATAAAAACATTTCATATGGGATATGGGTGAAATTTTTTTGAATAAACTATTGACCAACACCAGACTGACCAATGACTCACATAGTGTTGCATTATTAAAAACAAAAGCTCGGTAAGCTTGGGGTAAGCTTTCCTTTCTCGGATTTTTTTTCCCATTGTTTTCTGCACTGACAAAAATACCCTATTACCAAACAGATAGGTGTAGTTTTTTTGAAAATTAGGTAGTATAGGTGTGCCTCTATAACTGCATTTATGCAATTATGCTTGCAAAACCTATCAAAAAAATCACTCATAGCAGCAAAAGCACTTTCTCTACATGCTGTCTGTGAGCATCTCCCCCAAAACATACCTCTCGGCTATGATTTTTGGATATTTTTCAAGGTGTTCAAAAACTGTGCTTAAGTAGCTTTTTAAGTGCAGGTGCACCTGCATGGCCAAGAACTATGTATTAAAAGCTGTTGGAGCCCAGATACAGAAGAATCTTTCTTGTGAAAGCATGGGGTGTTGGTTGCAAAACAGACTTGTGTGGAAACAGGTCCTCAGTTGCAGTGGCCTAGGTCAGCAATCACACGGTAACAGCGATAAGCAGGTTCATTGACCCACACACAATGGCAGTTCCACCTTTACTAAAAACCAGACGTAAGCAGCACTCAGAAAACTCTTTAAACACTGAGGGATTCCCCCCCCCTCGCCTTTATCATCAATAAAATTTGTGCCTCTCTGCAAGATATCAGAGTATTTGTCATTGTTATTCATGGAAACTGTCAGGCTTTTAAACTCTGCTGAGAAACAAGAAGAGTGAATGACAGATGGGGCCCGCTTTCTTGGCAAGGAAGTTCTCTGCTAGCAGAATGCCATAGTATGAGTCCTGAAAGAGAGAAGAGATGACAATTTAACTTGTTCTTACACATAAACGTCATCTGATGAGAGGCCTTTCATTGTGAAGTAGCCCGATTTGTCATATTTACTCCTATGTATATAGGCTGGTGCTGTCTTCAGTCTCAGCCTTAGATGCCAAATGGCCTTAAAAAGCTTGAAACATTTATATTAGGTGTAATGCCACTAACGCAAGCTGCTTTAGTGTCTTCCTAAAAGCTGGAAAGTATTTAACTCAAGTGTGAAACCTTGAGAGGATGAGCTTGAAGATTTTATAAGAAACTTCAAAAGAAGTTTTTTTTTTATAAGAAACTTCTTCTGAGGTGTTCAAACTGTAGTGACTCTTTATCTTGCTTAGTATGATATGTTTTCGCACGCTTATTATATGCTCTTCAGGTCAGAAATGTGAATCAGGGTAATACATTCCAATATTACACATGTACATTCACAACGTGCTAAGGTCCTCAGTGCAAGGTCATTTAAAGCATGACAAAGACACAAGTGAAAACTCCTCAAATAAGCATTATGTCTGGACCACAGATGGGCAGGAGAAGGAGGATGATGGCTGAAAGGAAAAACTGAAAAAGAAAATTAATTGTGGGCTAATCAAAAGCGCTCATATACATTGAAATGGAGTACTTTACATTTAAACAGAGTACTTTCTTTGAACTTTGTTTAAAAAACTCTTAAGGTTTTTTGCTATTTCAAATTTTAAAAGTTCCTTTACAATGTTCATGTTTTAGCTCTTTTTTTAGTTTGGTAGGGGTGGGGTTTCTGTTGTTTTTTTATTTTTTAACCAATCCACTTCCTTCCACATCACCCCAAATTCAGAAATTTTTCCCCATTGAGTAGAATCTATAATTACAGTAGAAAGCTTCTTCCTATTTTTTTTCTTTCTCCTCTAGTATATATGAAATTGCAGATGCAGGTACTTGGAAAAAGTTCTAGGGATTTTGGGATTTACTACTTGATAGACTTCATTAATCACTTCATAAAGAGCTCTTAATATTAGCTATTCTTAAATTTATCATTAACGATGAATGTTTTTTGAAAATCCATTTGGCTCTATTCTTAGCTATTTTTTACCCTTGAACATGTAATGATCATCTTGATATTGTACTAAAGGACTAAAATTAGCTCCCTAAGGTATGCAGGGTCTTCAGTATCCTAGTTATAAAAAATGTATCCTCTAAATAATGAGGTGGGGAATTTTCTGAATTACATTTATTAGGATTGAACAATACCATGGAAAAATTTTTCTCTCAGAACATGAGCTTTTTGAAAAAAAAAAAAAAATTTGCCAAGCCACACAAGCAAGTACTGGTTTATTACCTTTAGCCTGATTCATCTCTCATTTACTCCTGATTGCTGTAGCTAAAATGAAGGTGTTCTTCTTGCCACTTTTAGTAAAAACCTCAAGCCTTATGAATGTGTTCAAGAGCTCTAACTCTGAAGTGATAGGACTGGACAAAATGCTTATTGATTTACATTGCAGTAGCAGAGGATGTTATTGGCTTTCCCCATGTACATTTAAGCATTGTCTAAGCACTATCAGCTCTCAAGTAGAGTTACTGCAGTTCCAGCAGCTGGTGCTGCTTCTGATCTCTTGGAGTCAAAAATTTTCTATGCCCTCAGTTTCTTCATAGTTATTAGCTAGTCTTTTATTCAGAGTATGAGGAGAACACTCCCTCCACCAAAAAAAACCCACAAAAAATTACCCCTCCCTCAGATTCTTTAAATTTAGGACCCCTTCGATACATGTAACATATTTTTACATCTCATAGTCATTAATACTTTATTTTCTCACCTTTGTACTAATATGAAACTCATTGAAATGAAACATTTTAGTTTAAAAATTTCTATCAGTTTTTGATGAAACTCTTTGGTTAGTTTCACCTTTATTTCCTTCATAATATTTGGTGATGTCTGTATGTCTTCTCTTGGGTCCTTTACTGTATTCTGAGTCCTACTACAGTGGAATATCCTATGAGGCTGAATGGAGTCTGAGACTGAAAAGACAGTTTATGACATCTGAATTGCAATATTTGAAAAAGTCTTCCAGTTCTTATGATGGCTATTTTGAAATATGAATAGCAACTTCCATGGGAAATACGAAATATATGGTTAGTAAGACTGTAGATCAACCTGACAGCAGCTATTGGTAATAAAGATACTAGTAAGCATTTTTTCTGAGTGGCATTCTAGTCCTTTATGTTCTGCCTTGGCTTATCTCTGCTCTTCAGCATTTGCATGTAAAATGTCAAAGATGTTAATCATAAAAAAGCAGAGAAAGCTTACTAATATCCCTTACAAAAATACTTTCTAATATAAAGTACTTATCTTGAGCTCTGTTTCTTTCAGCATTTATTTTCTTACTTGAATATGGTGGAATCAATATTGCAAATCACATTCACACAGCTCATCAGAAATCACTGGATTTGGTGATTATAATTTTAAATAAAATGAAATTTTCTCCTTAATGATGGAAGCACTACACAGTCATTGGAACACAGGTTATGTAATTGCTGGGTTGCACCCAAAATAAAGAGACCATCATATTGCTTTCTGTGGCATCTATTATGCCTTTCTACAGTACAAGTTGGAATTCAATGGACTAATGTTGTAGAAATGTGCTGCTTCTTATTTGCTTCATGGTTTTATATACGTGTATACTAGAAATTTGCAGTGATGGAACTGGAGCTGTCAGCATTATGATCTTCATTTAAATTCTCTTTGACAGTTTCTTCATCTACAAATGCAGAAAGTATTTATACAGCATTCATTGTCCTAGGTATAATTCACAGAAATTGGCAACGATCGGTAAGCTAGGGGAATACTTCATGTCATTTTGAGCCCTAAGTAGCAAGCCAACATTTTAGTGTGCCCACTTCTCAAGCTGTTGAGCTCTGTCTTGAGCTCTGACACAACAGGGAGAGAAAAAGATGCAGGCCATTACAGTGTTTGAGGTGACATGAGGTCTCTGTGCAAGCTACCAAAGGGATTTTTATCAGACCTCAAAGAAGTGTAACGTACCCTAGGGAAAGCCAGGAACATGACAAGGGTTTGGGGTATGTGATGCTCAACAGACTGGGAGTGCATGAGGAGGACAGAGGTATGAACAACCTGGTGCCGTCTCGCCCATTCATCCTTTTATATTGTTAACAGAAATAAATGATTGCCAGTGCAGGACACAGGCTTAGTCCAGCCCAGGATCAGCCCAAAACAAAGCAGAACGCAAATGAGCAACTAAGAAATGTGGAGCTCCCCCTAGCCCATGCTGCTCTCCTATTTATCAGTGTAGACACCTCTGAAGTTTGTTGGTGGTGACTCTAGTGGAAAACTGGAACTGAAGGTGGTGTCTGCTACTTTTTGTTATATTCTGCACATTTTACAAGTTTGGTGAGATGAGGCTTTCAGTCTTGTTAAGGAAGCTTTGCAGAATGTACTGTTTTATTTCCAGTAATACGATGTTATTTTAGATCCAACCTGGATCAGACTGTGTGATAAAAGTGTGAAGGCTCTGTGTGTTATCAGACAAAGGAGACTTTCGCATATGAAAACAGTAATGTTGATGTGAGGCCTTACTAGATACCTGGAAATGCAAGGTTTCTGAAATAGGACAGCAAGAAGACTGAAAAGGAGGGCTGATCTTCCAAAAAGCAAAATGCCTTTCCTAACTATCACAGAGCTGAGTTTTTTCTGTTCTTGCAAAGCTAATGCTTCTGTTTGTTGAAAAAGATGATCTAAAAGAAGAAAACTTTTTTCATCCAAATTTCTGCAAATGCCATGTTCCTGTACCATATTTAGGTCCAAATTACTGTGAATTTGTGTGAAAGGAAGAATGAGCAAGTATTTTTCCTGACATCAGTGTTTTATGATTACTGAGCTATTTAGAAATATTTGACATTGTACTGATTTTCTCTCTCAAAATAAACTTTTCTGATTACCCTTACATTTCAGTGATTTCTTTTGTGCAGTAGTGAATCTGCAGCTTGTGAGGTAACTGGCAAAAAGTCTGATCCATCAGCATTTTTGTTTGCTTTCTTGAGTTTGTAGTGGCACAGCAACAATGAAGAAGCAATCATCCATCATGCAGCTAGTCAAACAGAACAAAGTTCTGAAAGTGGAAATAATTCATGGTGTTATCATTACTCATCTAAGTTCTATGTGACTTTTACTGGAGTTTTC
This sequence comes from Melanocharis versteri, assembly GCA_013397845.1. Classification (NCBI taxonomy): domain Eukaryota; kingdom Metazoa; phylum Chordata; class Aves; order Passeriformes; family Melanocharitidae; genus Melanocharis; species Melanocharis versteri. Next base: position 1,503,751 of record VZTG01004626.1, read on the forward strand.
TTCAGAATTTTAACCAAACTTTATAATTCTGGAATAGAAATGCTCAATTTTCTAAATGTCATAGGTTTGGGGGGTGGGATGTGGGATAGGACACACAACTTCTCCAATAATATTTTCATATAATTTAGGTTTTTTCATTTTTATCAAACTTTATTTTTAAGGTAATGGACCTTTAAGAGTACTGTGACTAGAAAATTTCCACTAGCTAAAAAGAAGAGGTCTTCAGATTTACAAATGCTTCAATTTTAATAAATGTTTTTATCAAGTTTTCTCAAGTAAATTTTCTGTCTCTATGCAATATTGACAAGCCTAGTAACTTAAAAAACACAAGCCAAAACTCAAAAATCTTGATAACAGGAACTTCTCTCGAGTTTGCTCTGGGAACTGAATTTCTTGATTTCCTATATGCTCCTAGCTTTACCTTTCAGCTGAAATTCTCAGTTAACTTTGAGAAAAAGAGTTCCCAAGAAAACCCCAACAAATGAGGTGTACAAAACATATTCCCACAGTTAGCAGCAGTACAAATATGTGATGATGATTTTGAAACTTGATGACAAAACTGGAGACAGAGGATGACCAAATGACTTAGAAAAAGTCAATAAAAAATGTTAGATGTATTGTTATTTACAGTCAGAGTCTACATATAAAAAGAGCATTTCATTTTTGAGGTGAATATGTTAAAACTTTTCTCTGCAAAAGATATTGAAAAAAAAAGTTCTCTGAGGAAGTTTGGGTCTTGAATTTTGAACTTTTGTAAAAGAATACTTTTTGTTTCACATCCAATTTCCATTTCTACTATGCTACCAGCATCATGCCTTTCTCTTGAGGTTTAAGTGGTCTTAAGACAAGTGATAGAGAGAGAGGATGTGAGGTGCTCTGAGAGCCCCTTGAATGTCTGAGGATGAAAACCAGGTGTGGTATAGCATGTCAGTCCCCTAAATACCAGAATCACCAATTGTTTACAACTCTGTTTCAGATCAGGGTTGTACTAGCAAAAGGACAGATCCCTTTGCCCTTCTTCCTGCCTTTGAGAGTGGATTGCAACGCTCTCTCTCACTAAGCAGATTGAAAAAAATCATGGGAACAGACCCAGTCATTTTACATCCTGAGTTACCCAGAGGTAAATACTATAATCAAAGCAAACTCCCATTCCATTACCTTTATACACTCTTTTATATGGCAATATTACAGATGGTTAATCATCAGTTTACTAGATTCATCCTCTGCTTAGAGCACATCAACCTCTGATTTTTGTAACAGTGAATGTGAAGGTGGGTACTTTGTCTTTCATGTGAGGGCAGAGTTTGGCTTCTGCAATAAATGTGCTGAATAGTGGATTTCCTGCATGAGGAGAATTGATTAGCCATGAGCTGGAGTCCCTTTTGAGTAATTCTGTACATAAAGCTGTGATCTCAGAAAATTTACCTTGGAGGACTTCAGCTTCTCAGTTGGAAATGCCTGGCTGAACAGCTTCTCATAGCCATCTTGCTTTGTAGTTCCTATCCCTGCTAGGGTGTTTAACACTCTTCTTTTCTGTCCTAGGTCATACCAGGAATCTTGGTGGAAGTTTTGTCTTAGGAGAACATGGAAGAGTGGAAATGAAAATATGTCCCCAATACACTAAATTGTGGTGCCAACATGTGCATGGTTTCAGGATGCCCCTCTTTCATTATTTATCATTTATAGCTTGAGATTTCAAACATCAAATACTTGAAGGTTTTAACATATTGCCACTGAGGAAATTGTATATTCTTCAGCTCCACTGCAAGTTCTTCTAGGGCAAGCCTAAGTTATCGCTGCATGTCTTGTATATTTGCAGCTTTTAGCTACACAACAGTGGTGTTTTCTTTTTCCTTCCTTCCTCTAAACTAGCTTAGTGCTTTAAAAATTCAGCACTGCCTAATAGGGCTAGGTGGCTCAAGACTATGTGAACAAAGTATTTGCTGAAAAAGATGCCTTTAATTCTTTACAAAGCAGACCTGAATTTGCCAGTTGTGGCCTATGACCCTTACTACAAAATTGTTCTCAGGATTCAGGAAATTAAATTGAATTTTATCTCTTGAGAGTCAATGTCTGCATTCACTTCAACCTCCAGAGGCAGACATAACTGGCAAGCTGTGGAATTCCAGATGCAACAAAAAATCTTTCCTGCCAGTAGTCCTACTTTTTCTACACAATTATTATATGATCTCATAGCAATCATTTCTATACTTAGGATGGTTTTAGCTATTATGCTTTTTGCACTGAGTGGAAGAACATCAGGGCTGAATGTCTTCAGACAAAAAGGCAGCTGAATCAAAATTTCCAATATGCTTGGTAAATTTCCTAACTCTGGATGATGAACTAAAAATGTAAGTGGAATTTCTGACAAGATCAATGCCCTTTGGTTTTCTGAGTACTTTAAACTTTGGATGGATTAATCTCTTGAATACAAACCCAAATTTTTAAAATTCAGTTGAACTGAATAACTTCTTGGTTAGCTGCAACAATAAAAAAATGTAAATGCTTGCATAACCTTTTATCACCTTAGGTGATCCTCTGTGACATCATTGTAGCCTGGCAGAGGTGAAAAGGAACCAATGAAGTACATCCTTTATCACCAAGATGATAGAACAAGCCTTGTACATGAAAATCTTCTGAGCAAGATTAGTTTACTTAGGTGTTTCAAGTCGTCTGGAAACTACCAAGAGAGTAAAGTATCAATGGCATTCTCTTAAATGTAGGAACATACATTTTGCAGAGCTCTGTGAGGAACTAAAGTTCTTGCTAACAGTCTGGATTGCAGAATTGAACAAATTTATTACATTTGTATGTGACAGTGGAAGATAGGCTTAAATTTAAAATGGTTTTGACAAACTGGATAAATATTTTAGAAAAAAGGTTAAATTCAATAGAGACAGTACAAAATGAAGAAATATTCAGCCATAGAAATATGAACAATGGATTAGGTGATCTTGAGGGAAACAAAACCAACCAGAGCTTAAACTTTATCACAAAGTGGTACTGCTGTTACAACCAAAGCTTGCATTCCATATAGAAGCATGGAAAAAGAGTACACACTGTGACATGTGCATGATTATCCTTCTTTTCTTATAAACAATTACAAGATCCCAAGTAGCTTATTAGCTCCAGCTTTGGACTTCAAATAAGACACAATTCAGTTGAAGACGGTCCTGATGAAAGCAGGAGGATACATCAGCTCTTGAGACGTCCTGGAGTGCCTAAAGAACAGCTTCTGAAAGTGGGCTTTACCTATGTAAAGACCGAGGGCAATTCTCTGCTTGCTGTCCCTTTGGTGGCTAATGTAATACTCTGAAATCACAGCAAGGAAGGTTCAGGTTGTCCATTAAGGAATGGTTTGCAACAGCAAGTCAAAACAGATTGCCTGAGGAGGCTGGAGAGGTGCTATCGCTGGAGGACTTCGGAATGGGTTAGACAAACACTTATCAAGAATGACATACGTGTAGTTGATTGTGCCTTGGGGCAGAGCTACGGAAGAGCTGACCTCACAAGGTCCCTTCCAGTCCTACTTTCATGTAGAGCATCATGCTATTTCCTCCCATCCCACCTTCATTGTTCAGAGTTTTCCTGTTCTGCCTTCAAGCTTTCCCTTATCTACAGCTACTCTCCTATAACCTTTCTACTGCCTCTTTCACTATTTTATGCATATGTAGGAAATGCTTTCTGAACAAGACGGTTCTGTGGACGGACAAGACTGATCTCATCCATGGAAAAGGACGGGACTATTTCTCACCATTCGTAGCTAGGTACTGCGGTTACAGAAGGAAAGTCCTTACTGCAGGTTTAAGACCTAGACAATCAGAAATATTTTAGCCACCAACAGGAACAAGGACTGCAGTTGAAGTGACAGCTTTCTATATGCAGGGCAGAAAAAAAGGAAGTTAGAGGTAGCTTTATTTTTCAACATTCGTTCTGGACCTGTCAACGTTACGAGTCTGGTACACATTCTCCCACTCTTTGATGTGACAAAGCTGAAAGGGCACTAGGTCCTAGTAAGCTTAACCTCAGTGTCCTCCCGCTTTGCTGAGAGGAGTTAGTTTGAGAAGACAAGGTAATTACACTGAGTAGTCAGAACGAGCAGCTCAACTCAGACCAGAAGCCCAAACGGGTCCGACTGCAACACGCTGGGTACAAATCGACATCGCTTTGAACATCTTCTTCCCTCGGTGGTGCTACAGAAGTGGGTGGCGACCTCAGCCCCCCGCGGTTCGGGAAGGCTGGAGCTGCTCAGGTTGCGGCCGGGCGGGCTCGGGAAGGCGGCGCTGCGGGGGGAGTCCGGGGAGACCCCGGCAGGTGAGCGCCCCCGCACCGCCTGGCGCGGCGGGCCGGGCCCCCGGGCAGGGAGCCGCCCGCGGGCTCTCCGCTCGGTTCCCCCCGCATTTCACGTAGCGCCGAGGAGGACGGACCGGAACGGGAATTGCAAGCCCCGTCCCCGATGCGCGGCGGCGGCAGAACCAGCAGCAGCAGCAGCACCGCCCGGCTCCGGCCCGCGGGCCCCGCACCGGGCTGTCGCTCACCGCCTCGCCGGCCGGGGGGAACAGCGCGGAGCCGGCGGATGGCGCACATGGGGCGGCCGGGATGAGGGGGCGCGGTGGGGCGG
>VZTG01004626.1:1508826-1583690 GCA_013397845.1 Melanocharis versteri
TCGGGGCACGGCCCCGGCTCTCGCTCCCTGCGGGGCTGCGGGGGGACGGCGCCGGCCGAGGGCGCGGAGCGGAGCGGGAGCGGCAGCACGTGCGCTTGTCCTGCCGCCGCGCCGCAGAGAGAAAGTTGTGAGAGCACCTGAGTCTGCCGGGCTGGGCTTCCCCGGGAAGGGCAAGGGGTGAGCAGGCACAGAGGCTGCCTCTGAAATTAGAAGGACGTGGGATTTTGTGTGCTGCGTTGGTGAGCTGACGGTGATGCTGGGCTCTAATTTTCATTACGAGAAGTGGAGGTTTTACCGCAACTTTTGTTTGTCTGCCTGTCTGCAATACTTCTCAAACTGGTGTGTGGCTGTAGGTCCGCTGAAATTGCTTGGGATCCATGTAGATGTTTTGCCACCGAGATTTTTTTGTTTCCTCTTCTGTCGTAAATTCGACAGAAGTGACTGCCGGTATTTTTTCTCTTCTGAATATTACTATTGTGACCTGATGCGGCGATGCTGTGTGTAACTGCTTGTTAGACAGATTTCACAAAGAACTTTCAAATATTTTCAGTTTACAGTTTTCTCGATCTCTGTTATTAATAAGAGCAGTTGACATAAGCTGTTTTTTGCTTGACTTATTCTTCAGCTTGATGGGTTTATGTATGGCTCGTAAATCAGAGTATGACCTGCATTAAGTGAAGTTTAGTTTTAGGGAGTTGTTGTAATGCGCTTCTTTATAACCCTGCCTGTAATTTACCAAAGCTTATGTTTGTTCTGTTCAACAGTACAGTGCTCCTACATTGTAATTGTCGGTGTTATTTAAATATAACATGAATGTTTCATAGATCATTGGTAAGAAATTATGGGGTTGTATGATCTTTTAGCTTGCTTACCACTTACATAGCCTTCACGTTAGAGTGTATTAGATGGCATAATTTATCATTTTAGTGTATTAGTAGCCTTCATTTCAAGGGTCATCACCCATGTATGTAATGCACTTGCCACATACTAAATGTGTTTAAGTCAATAGCTTCAATTGAGCAACAACATATTTGATTCTTTGTTAATAAGGGTATCCATTACAGAAGTTAGTCCTCTGAAGTATCATAACTTTGGTTAATGAATTATGCTGGATATTACTAGAGGAGGAAGTTAAGGATAGCTTATTGATTTGAAGCTTGCTTTATGTTTCTATGGGTTTTAAAATGCAGTGGGTGTCAGGTGCTAAAATTTAGTTGGAAGTAATTTCTGCTGAAAGAAAATTATACATGATCATGAGTGTCTGTCATTAGTTTACAAGGTGCACATTGCAGTCTTTGCAGTTTCTAATTTACTTTGTGGCTTAGGAAGGTGAAGGTATTCAACGCAAATAATGATTTCCATGTGGGTTGCATGGCACTTTAGAACGCACGTGCCTTGATGTAAGATGAAATTTTTGATATTTAAGCGTGCACTCTAAGTAGGGCATGATTTGGTAACACTGAAAGAAAGCTAACTTTTTTTTTTTAAAAAAAAAGGTTCTGGATAAAGTGGGATAAGAAATAAACAGCTAAGCATATGTGAAGGACTAGTGAGGCTTGCTAATGAGACCCCAGAAAATTTTACAACCTAAGTTTTCTGAAAAGGTCTTTTTACTAGCTTCCTTTTTTCTCCCCCCTTTTTCTTTCCCTTCCCTTTTCTCCCAGTCTGAATACTAATTGAGCAGTAATGGGGGTGTTTAATGGAAAAGCAATAAAAAATGAGCAGTGAAACTTTGAACCTTACAGCTGACTCTAATGTAATTCCGTTATCATGGTAAGTGTTGAAATCATGTTGGCACTGTCATAACCCAGTGAGGATGGAAGGTTGAAGTACAGACAAGTAATGCAATTAGGTTACTTATGGTCTTTTGATGTGCACATTATAACCCAAAATACTTACAAGGAACAGGGATTGAAATACGAGTTTGAGTTCAACTACCTGAAATATAAAGAAAATTGTAAGACTTCTTTGCGACTACCCTAGAAATGAGGTCATACTAGAAAAGACTGCATTAGAAATAGTATCCTAATAGAAATGTAACTTCTTTTTCCCTATTAAGTTAGTAGCAGATGCAAGAACTTAAACACTCAGCACAGTAATTCTTTGCCCTTGAGGTATTCAATTTCTTGATACTTAGTGTGGCTTAACACAAGAGTAGAGGTCAGTCCTACTGAAGCTACAGCAGACTTTTCTTATGTATTCTAAGATCATGTTAGGTTACAAAGGTGTGTGTGTGTGTAGAGTCAGCGCATCATGCTAGTGATGTACAGTCAGACTGCTGTGGTGTGCCCTGACCAGGGGAGAGAGGCAGAGCTGTCTGTAACTTCGATAATTTAGTTACAGGCTATGCTGGTTTTGCCCTCATGGGTGAAATGAGTGTCTAGTTGGTATTCTGACCTTGACGGTAGTGTTTATAAATGTGCCTTCTTGTTTTAAGAGCAATTAAATTCATGTTATAGATCATCAGGTGGTTTTGAGGACGTGGCATGGTGAAATGATGTTTTGACTACTTAAAAATTAAGCTTTCCCATTCATTGCTGCAACAAACATCCCCAAACTTCCCTGTGAATGAGGACTCTGTCAGCCTCTCCCAGCACCTCAGCTGCTTGCTACAGCACCGGGGTTAAAGGAGGGATGGCAGTCTGATGGAGGAGGTATTGGTATCCTGACAGCAGTAAGCAGAGAAGCTGTTCAAAAGCAGTCCACAATGCAAAAATAGTCTGTTTCTATCAACGGTAGAACAGTGTCCCCTGGGGACTGTGTCATTTCCAGTGCCTAAAAGAGGCAGTTGGGTTCTTTACTGCTATCTAGAAATTCTAATATGGCAAACTAAGTTGACTTTTTTCATTAAAATAGTCCTGCAATAAGTTACATAAGATTTTTTTTTCATTGTGCGAATTCTGTTTCTGAGCAGACAAGCTTTTCTTTAGGAAAAATTAAAAAATGAGAAAATGATACAACTATGATTTCAGACAACAGTAATCATTTTGCTTGCTTTACATTAATTCTGTAAACATTATTAATCTCTATGAACCTTTGTTTCATATAGAGCTTTTTAAAGCTATCATGTTTTCACTTGAGAACTTGATAGGCTTGATTTTTATATTTTGGTTATTTTTATTTACTTTTGGCTTATCATATTATTTGAAGTGGAGCTTCAAGGGTAAAGGTACATATAAAGGTTCTGAGTTATATGGTGCAACAAGATTTCAATAAAATATAGTTTGACATAAGTGGTAGACATGAGGAAAAAATATATAGTAAATTTCTAGTTTAACCTTTCTAAGACTGCCTTCCGTGCTATACTGTGGGAATAAGGGAAATTGAATAGGGTATTTTTATTGCCTTTTTAAAAAAAAAAGTCTTAAAAATTCCTTAACACATTATGGTGTCCTTGAGTTTTGATTACAGTTTTTACAATTAGTTTAACTTTGGAGGGGGAGTATGTTTGGGTTTTTTTTGTCATTGAGATATTATGTATGTGATGTAAGTATCTTGTCTGATCTTTTGATAAAGGTCCATGGCCAAGGTATTTGGATATTGAGTTATGTTGATAAACCTTTTAATTTTGGTTTTGTTTTCTATGGAGGAAAAGCAACAATGTAGTGCAACCAATAGGATGTAATCCTGGTCCAAACCTAGTTATTTCATGCTGTCTAAAATTAGTGCTACTTTGTTTGGCTGCAGTAAGACTTTACCCTTGTCTGTTTAAGCACTGTCAGTATATGAAGCATAATTTTGTGTAAAAGTAACAATTTTTTTGCAGCAGTTTTCCAGTGTCTGTAATGTAGGTATTGTGATAAATGTTTCTTTCTGCTCATATGGGAGGCCAGTGTGGGTGGTGCCTGAAAGGAGAGCAGTCTAGTGAAGTAACCCCTAATATATTTCAACTTCGTTTTGTATTTTTTTTTCATTCGTCACATCCCTGCTTCCTGGTGTCAAATCTCCTGACTTCAAATTGGATTGAACAGCAGCATTTCTTAGTCACAGATGCTCTGTAATACTTATAGGTGTGTTACTGAAATGCTTTATGATGTGTAAAGTAAGGAAAGAAGGTAGATTTCTGGCTTTGTTTCACATATGCTGTGGTGTAGTGAGGCGCGCTGCTTTAACCTCCGAACTGAGGCCCTTCCACTGGAGAAACTGGTGATGGTGTTGGCCCTTTTTTATTTTGGTGCATGCGTGGTGTCCAGAACAAAGAGCAAAAGCTGTGCTGTGAGGGGGAAACATTGTTCCATGGCATAGTCGTGGAACTCTCTTTCCGTTGTCCTGTGGAGCCTGTACTTCTGTCTAGTCAGCCCCAAGATTACACCTTGCTCATGGGATAGTGAGGTACGGATTTAAATGAACTCCTTAGGATAAGGAGAACTTAGTCCTTACAAATCCTAGGCCTCTGTTGTAGTTGGCACACAGGCACAAAATTGACTTACTAAGCCTGGTGGTTATGAAAGTACTGACTTTGTCTTCTGAATCCAGAAAGCAACTTCAGCCTGGATTCTGTCTTGCAAACAGTCATTAGTTTCTGAAGTCTGTGGAAGAAGTGAAAATTTAAATTTACTTCAGAATGCAGCGTTTCTTACTGTCTAGTGCACAGGTTCTGATAATCATAAATTTTCCAGGACAGTTAACCCTGTAAACTCACTATTGATGCCAGCGAGGTACAAAGCCTGAGTTGGTGAATTCTGTTTCTGGTGCATAAAAGCAGTATATTGAGAGCAAAACTTTCCTCTCCCTCCACCCCCCAGTTTTATTTCCCTTGGTTTTCCAGTTGATTTCAACAGCTGCAAAATCTTGTACAAAATTTGGTTTGGTTAGGACACAAATATGCACCTATTTTCTGTTATTACACTGTTAGGACGCTGTCAGTTACTTACTGTCTCAAGTATTTACCTTTGCTTTCACCACAAACTTACGAGGCAGGAGAGTTTTGTTTCTCTTTAGCAGAGGAGTAAATAAAGTAGAGAGTGGCAAACAGGCTCAAGTCTACAAAAGTATCTGCTTGACTGTTGCTGACATTTATTTGTACTATTTTGGGAGAGTACCTGTCAGACCATAAAAAATACTGATAATATGAAGCCTCACTTTCTCTGCTCAGTTTCTATGCATGTGCTGTTCCAAGCAAGGTCGTGTTTCTCTCCTCAGAGCAGCAGCTGGGACCTGGTGTGTTGAATCCTCTTTTATTCTAGGGCCCTGTTAATTGCTGTGCTGATTGCTGTGCTGGTGTGTCAGCTCCAAGAGTCCCTGTACCTGGCGTGACAAAACGGAGCTTAGTGCCTTAAAATGCAGAGCATTGGCAACCTGAGTTTGCCTTCTAGGTGTTTTGAGTCGCGCAGTTAACACTTACGTAATTCAGTTATTTTACCTAGATTGTTCATGTGTTATTTCATTCCCTTGTACATATCGGAGCCTACTGAGGAAAATATCATTTGAGTTCTAAAACCTTTGTTACTTTATTGCCAAAAATATATTGTATCTTAAAACAGTATGCTTCTGTTGTATTCAATGTACCAGAGGGAGCCCTCCTGTGGTTAATTTAATACCTATCAATTTTCAGGAGTGTTACTAAATAGAGTATATCTTACAGGATAAAATACACTGGTTTCTATATTTAATTTTCTTTCTATTCAACTCAGCATTTGTAATGCGTTTCAGCTAATTTATTGTGCATAGTCATTTTGGATTAATCCAAATCAAAACACAAGATCAAGAAACCCCAGTTCATGGTGACACTTGGACTTATAGAAAGACTACTGTGATGAAGGGGATTCCATGGCCTTATTGAAGCAGTGGGGTGCAAAATTGCTCAATTATTAGGGGGGCGTACCCAAGCTGTGCTTTGTCCCCTCACTGCGACACGATGCTGAATTCTTTCCTAAACTTCCTCATCTGCTTGTGCAGGCAATTTCGCTGGTGTTAGGCTGTGAAGAATTGCAGTGGTACTATAGGTACATCTTGGTTAGGAGCCAGACTGCACTGTGTGTACTGTGTGTGTAGGCAAGTGTCTTTTCACGTATAGAAGAAAGAAAAATTCAGCTTTTCTCTTGTTTTTAATGCTCAGACAGGTAACTTACGGTCTTTGTTTAGCAATATGCTGATGCACACATTTATAGCGATTGAGTGCAGCAAAACTGTGTGTGTACTAACTATTTTGATGGATTTGGGCCCGGAGCAGACATCTTGGTTACTTTAAATTAGTCTGAAAAAAATTAATTCAGAGATGAACAAGTTAAATGCAATGCAACTCAGGAATCCCAAGCTAAGAATTCTACATGTATTGTAAGTGTTCCTTATGGTCAAAAGACCAAATTGTGCTGACTGAAAAAATAGCAGTCCCATTCTTTTAACCATTTCTTTAAGACGTGGAAAGGCTTCATTAGGAGATGGCAACCTTCTGAATCAGCTTCTTTCTGACAATTCCGGTGTGTCATGTTTTAACCCCGGCAGGCGGCTAAGCACCACACCACTGCGTTCTCCCTCCCATCTCAGTGGGATGGAGGAGAGAATCCAAAGGGTAAAAGTGAGAAAACTCGTGGGTTGAGGTAAAGACAGTTTAATAGGTAAAGCAAAAAACACAGAATCAATTCACCACTTCCCCTGGGCTGGCAGGTGTTCAGCCATCTCCAGGAAAGTCGGGCTCCATCATGCATGACAGCTACTTGAGAAGACAAATGCCATCACTCCTGTTGTCACCTCTTCCTTCAGTTTCGTTGTGACTCTGATGCCATATGGTGTAGAATATCCCATTGGTTAGTTGTTTTCAGCTGTATCTTCTCTTAACTTCTTGTACACCTCCAGCCTCCTCACTGTCAGGGCAGTACAAGAAGCAGAAAAGACATTGATGCTATGTAAGCCCTCCTCAGCAACAACAAAAACATCCTCGTGTTATCAGCACCATTTCCAGCACAAATCCAAAATACAGCCCCCTACCAGCTACTGTGAAGAAAATTAATTTTATCCCATCCGCAATCAGCACATAATGTAAATGGGTTTTTGAGGTCAAGCTCTGTAATGATTCATTGATTTCAACCTGTTTTTGACAATCGTCACATTTGGAAGGGTTTCACTGTGTGATATACTTGTCTGGGTTGTCTTATTCAAAATATGTCTTCAACAGAGAAATCTTTTCCCTCTTCTTCATAAGTAACCCGATGGGAGAGACCTGCCTGTGATGGTTTGCTCAAGAGGTAAAGAAGAGGAAGAAAATCTATTGCAGGAATTTAGCAGGACTTTGTGCTTATTTTTCAAATTCTTTACTCTCATTTCCATGATTTTCACATATTTTTCTGACGTGGCTCCAAGTCTATGCAAACACCTAGTGATTCAAGTCAGCTATTTAATCACCAAACTAATAACAAAGAGAATTGCAGGAACAAAAATGATGAAGTGTATGTCCAGCTAACATAGAAATATGTAGGCCACAATATCCCACTCTTTTCTGGATGCTGGTACTCCGCAGGGTCAGAGCTGTCATGTTTCTCTTCAAGGTCATGTTTCACAGGGACAACGTTTCCTTACGCTGTCATTTTAAGATCTCTTGGCAGATCCTATTGAAGGAATTTGCTATTATCTCTTTCTCTGGTCAAATCCTGTTTATTGAACACCTCTGCCCTTAGGAAGCAGTCACTAGCTGAAATATGAGGCTTTCTAGTCCCATGTGCATTTAACAGACAACTACAGCATCCCTTTCCCCACCATCACCTCCAGCTGTTAGTTACCTTCCCATGCCAGAAATTTTCAGCCACATTCCTGATGACAGGACACAATGGTATTTGACAGATGCTTCATTGGATCGTCTGAAACCACCTCCACAACAGTGTAAGCCTATCTGCCAGACTTTTCTCTGAAGAAGTTGAAGAATATTTTTTGTGTTATCTTCAGAGCCATGTGAAGTCACCCCCATGAGAACTGCAGCAACAAGAAGTTTGGAGATTGGTGCCATTGGCAGTAGCATGAATGTGCAGGGCCATGAAGCTTTTTTGTTTCACCTGAGAGCTACCATATCCAGTGCAGTTTTCTGTGAATTGCCAGATGTTGTTTTTTGTTCCTTTTTAATGATAAATTTACAGTGCAAATTGGATATAGTAGCCTGGAAAATCTGGCCTGTACAACTTAAATGTTTCATTGATCAGTGATAAACCATTGATTCTTAAGAAGCAATTGCAATTGAACAGTTATCTTCTTTGCTCCACAGTGGTTTATGAAAGCATGCGATACTGCTAAGAGATTTAGCTAGGCAGAGTAATTATCTTAACTAGAATTTTGTCAGGACACCAGTATTAGTACAGGGTGCTTTAGAAATTGGATTGCTCACTGAAGTGTGTAAGTGTAGATTTATCAGACTAACTTAAGGTGCTCATTTGCCTAAAGGAGCATAATTTTTCATACTTGTACTTAGAATAACAGATGCGTTTATTTAGAAAATTTTAGCCTGTGTACTTATTTTTGCTCTCTGTAAATAGCTTTCTATCAGTTAAGTACTAGGAGAAGGCAAACAAATATTTAGGACAAATAAGGACATTTTATAGTAGTCTATGACAAGTTCCATTTATAGATGAAGATGGGGAAGAGGAGGGACTCCTTGTGTCTCTGTTCAGAGCCAATGCCTGGGAAATACAGGCCCTGCAGTGTTACCAGCTCCTCTATTGTGAGATAAGTATTTTATCTCATGTGTTTCTGCCTCACTGTGATTAAAATCTCCCAATTCTGCCTTAGATAAAACAGTTTTCCGTCACAGGCAGTTTGTCTTTCTGTTTTGTCATACAGTCCCTGGGCTAAAAGTTGTGGTTGTAATGTAACTTTTGGATGAACTTTATGTAACTTTGCTGAAACTTTGTGGTTATGTCCAAGAGGGCAGGGTCAAACAGTGCAGGTGGACTAGAGAGGTTTGAGATGTTCCCACCTGCAAGAGATAGCTCCAGCAGATACTGGCAACTGAGATACCTTCTGCACAGATTGACTTCACCCTTGGCAAAACTTAGCTTGTCCCTGGCAAAGCCTGCACAGATGCAGTAGTAGTTAGCCAGAGATAACCACTAGATAACTTGAGGAGAGGCTGTAAATCGCATCAAATCTAGTGCTGAAGCACCGTCCTTCGGTGGTTCTCCAGTTCTGAATCATCTGTCTTTAACAGAATTAATACATGGTTTAATGCAATTCTTGACTTTTTTAATATGTTTTGGTTTTTTTTATATGCCTAATGAATTTTTTCAGCTTTTATTTTCAACATAGCAGGACGCTTCCATCTCTTGCCTCTTTTCCTCTTTTTTATTTGCTTTTTCTTGGGGGAACCCCCCCACACTTCAGATTATTTAATGTTTTTGATATCTCACTTAGTTCCTGGGTAAATTACTGTATTGGACTGAGTTGTGGAAATTTTTAGATTGCTTTTTCTATGGAGCAGTAGTTTCACATTATCGTGGAGAATGCACTTAAAAGGCGCATTAATGCTATCCAACAAGCAGTATATTTCTATTTTTCTCAGACTCTGATAAATGACTACATTTTGAGTTGCATTTGTTATGGGTACAAAATGAATGACAGGCTTGAATCGATGTTGTTTTTGCAAAACTGCTCAATATAAACTAAAGTGACATTCAAATTGCTGATCAAATTTTACAATTATAACACCAGTATAAATATGTAAATTCAGAACTTTTATGACATTAAGCAACAAATTCTCCACTAAAGTTACAGAACATTAAACACCCAACATAGATGGGAATAAAAAATACTTGTGATGGCTCTAAAAATTAGCAGGAAGCTAAAAGAATTACATACAAAAGCCTCACAGCAAAATATTCCTGCAGTATATGTAACCTGTGTTTCACATCAGGTTAAATCTTTTCCAGCATCCTTGGGCATCCTTGACATGACTCCCAATAATAGTGAAACAGTGGGAATTTCTCCAAGCACATGGAGGTGTTCCTCCGTGGAAGTCAGCTTTTATTTTGCGCAATATTGCTTGAACTATATAGCCCGAGAGGAGTGTGGTTTCATATCTCTATTTTCCCTAAAGTAATCCATTTAAGAAATACAAGCCCAATGAAAGTGCAGCCAGAACATATATTAGCCTATGCTTTGCTAACATGAAAGTGAAGTTATGTTCGCCTCCACCAACCGCTTACACTAAAAGCAAAATTGGAAGATGCCATTTTTAGCAATGTAGACAGACATGCCATGTGAGCAGAAAGAGCTTCAGAGGAGGACAGGAAACTTCTGGAATTCCGTCAAGGAAAGCAGCAAAGCTGCAGAGGGATGGGAAGTAAATTTGACTAGAAACACAGTCCATTACCTTCTGTAATCTTTCCCTGTATTCCCTGTGTTCTTGCCCCCTGAGGAGAGGGTGCACCAAGAGCATTAAAGATGCTGAGACATTGTTTAAACCATTCATACACAAAATGTTGAGAAAAACTACTTGACAAAAAGTTGTTATTAATGTGAGACTTACTTTCAATAAAACTGAGGTGGTTTCTGAGCAAAATTCCAAGTGCTGTAGTGCATGTGCAGACCCCACAACAGTGCAGTCGCTGAAGATAAAGGTGTTTTCTTTGAAGCAACTTCAGTATGAACATGTGAGAGACATTTTTCTTCAAATGCTCAAGACTCTCAACAGATGTCTCCTTCAGAAGCAATGAAGAAAAAATGCATTTTATATTGGGAACAAGGAAATGGAGATGGCATCATGCTAAGCAGCAACCTGCTTCTGCATCTGGAATGGATGTAAATGAAAAATGCACATGAGAGATTCTGTTGGTTTCAGCTGAGACAATTTAGACTAATTTTCTTCATAATTTCTGGTATGGGGCTGTGTTTTGGTTTTGTGCTGAACACAGAGTTGATAATATAGAGATGGTTTAGTTATTGCTGGGCAGGGCTTGCACAGAGCCAAGGCCTTTTCTGCCTTTCATAGTGCCGCGCTGGGGAGGAGACTGGGGGTGCGTGAGAGGTTGGGAGGGGACACAGCCAGGACAGGTGACCCAAACTGACCAAAGGGATATTCCAGACCACATGGCATCATGCTCTGTATGTAAAGTGGAGGGAAGAAAGAGGAAGGGGAGCGACATTTGGAGTGATGGTGTTTGTCTTCCCAAGTAACCATTACATGTGATGGGGCCCTCTCTCCTGGAGATGGCTGAACACCTGCCTGCCCATGGGAAGCAGTGAATTCATTCCTTGTTTTGTTTCGCTTGTGTGCGTGACTTTTGTGTTCTCTAGAAACTGTATTTTTCTCAACCCATGAGTTCTCTATTTTTTATCCTTCCAATTCTCTCCCTGATCCCGCTGGTGAGGGAGTGAGGGAATGGCTGCGTGGGGCTTGGCTGCTGGCTGGGGTTAGACTGCGACAGAGAGCAAGGCCAGGACTGTGCACTTCGTAGCCCCTTCAAAGACATAGATTTTGGAAAAGCTTGGCACTTCCTTGACTTCCTTGTGTTGTGGAAATGTTTGTTCTGTGATTTATAAGAGTAAAATCTTTCTGAATTAAGTTTAAAATTCAGTGAAACTTGAAACTCTTCTTCAATGCATTTTAAGGAAATTGTTAGCAGAATAGATTCTTCAGAGATAGTTGTTAGTGTGGGTTTTGAGTTTTTCCTTTTAGTTATATGTATAGGCATATATATGTGTACTCGTGTATGTTTGTTCATGGGCAGAAGGTGAAGAGACCATCTTTGCTTCCTACAGGGAGAGAATATATTTTTCTTAGTGTAACATGCCAACAATCTTGAGAGGAATGGAACAATTTTGTGAAAAACACTATGCGGATAAGTGGAGAAGCATATGTTAATGAGTATAAATTGGGCACAATCTACAGTGTCTTTAGCATTTAAGATGGGTTTTTTTTTAATAAATTTGGAGGTTTTTGGTCTTGTCTCTCGTCCCTCTTTAAAAACAGATTGTATGTGGGATGACTTTATGTTCTGTTTTTGAACAGCCGTAACTTTCAACAATCTACTGAACGTTTTTTCGTTCTCTACTTGAGAAGTCTTGAAATCTGTAGTAAATAATGATGTTGGCTCATTTAATTTATGCCCTGGATTATTTCCAGTCTTTCCTGTTAGTCATGTCTACTCTTTAGACAGTGGACTCACATACAGATTTTTTTATTTGGGAAACCATAGACAAGATTGTTCAAAAATACTTGCCGAAGGCTGCTGTCCTTATAATACACTTTGCTAATCTCCTACTCTCCTGGTATGTGTGATTTAAAATCAAACAACTGACCTTCTCTTCCATTTAGTAACCTTTTTCATATCGCAGATTAATCTCCAGTTTACTGATCTGGTTGTTGGAGAGACCAGCTACTATCTTTTAATGGTAGCGGAGAAGCTGCTAGAATGTTAGAATGGAAGTGATAGGAAGTAAACATGTAAGTAATGAAAGTATACACCAAGGAAAATAATAAAGAAAATATATCCCATCAAATATATTTCTTGAACTTCTAAGTTGTGTTGCTGTTGTGTGCCTATGTCATTGCATGTCGTCCTATGCTTTCTCTTTTGTGTTCTAATCTGCATGTCTGGCATATTTTGATATCATATTGTTATTTTTTTAAATGTATACTGACTGCAACCTTGCTTCTCTCTTTTAATTTATTATGGCATATTAGTAAAGCTGCTTTGGAATACCCTGGATTAATGATGCATTTAAACTGTTTTAAAACGACCCTGGGCTAGGTCAATTATTGAAGTAATGCCAGCGAGGAATATTTTATTTTGATTGCAGTAAGCTCTTAGTTTTGTGTTAACTACATTGTACAAACATGACCTGTGGGCTTTTAATGTAGTAGTGAATTGGAAACATGAATAAAGCATGCTTTATATTTGCATGGAGCAAACTAACTCTCCTTCTTGAGAGGAGATTCTATCTTGTTTTCTTTGGTTGTACACAGGGTCACCTTTTTGTGCAAGTGCTCTGAGGATACAGGGGACTTATATCTTTTGGACATAAAGGGAAGGCATAGTGAGGCATGGGTGCTGCTTATGGCATCTTAGGCGTCTCTGCAATCACCCCTTCTATAGCCCCCCAAGTTTACACAGACCCGTGCTACTACACCTGTACACTCTCTCTCTCTGCAGCCTGAAGGATGTTATTTGTGGTGCAGTGACAGAACTCTGTGATACTGGTTGTTTCCCAAAACTTCATTTGTAAAAGCAGTGCATTTAATTTTTTCCTGTAAAATTCATATCCTTAATTATTGCAATATTTCTTTTCCTTTTTGGAATGTAAAGTGTTACTAGCTGTGTTCTGCTTTAGAATTGAGTTGGAATGAGGGCTCATTATGTACTTTTTGAAATGTGGGGATGTGTTTTTTCTCATCCCAAATATGTCTCTATGTTTTAATCTAATCTACTTTTCTGTGCAAAACTGCATTGTAGTTGCTCTGCTAGATTCCAAAATGATGGGCAGCTTATGCTGCAAATTTAAAAAACAGACAAAAATCAGCTCTATATAACAACATTTTAGTAACACAATCTTACGTCAATAAAACTGGTATCGACTGGTCTTCAGTGCTGTTGGGCTTAACAGGTTTGGCAGTGCCTGGGAATCTTGACTTGCTCATGAGGTTTTACAGGTAACTTTAGGCTGTGGCTGTCATTTTTGTTAAATAGGTCTTCTGGAAGAGGAGCTGAAAACTGGCTCCAATCATGGCCTGAAAGTGCGCCTACAGCAAACTTTTAGAAATTTTCTTAAAATAAACAGATGATACACTTCTCTAGAGCAATGTTTTCAAATAGTTTAGTGGCCTATTGACTACTTAAAAGGGGGTAAAACCAGTTTTTGAAATGGAGACTCCTGCTTTGTTTAGAACAGTGATTTGGCAGTGAGTGACCTGCTCAAAATGAGCAGAGATTTTGAACATCAAGCCACATGCAAGGCAAAACATGTAAACAAGACCAAAAATATTCATTCCAATTGCTTCTGAAGAATCACAGGAAGGAAAGTAAAAACATTTTTATGGTTTGGGGTTGTTATTGGGCTAAGGTAATCCCCAGGTGCTTGAAAACTAAGATGTTCCATGTCTGGGAAACAGGCATAAAACAGCGATCTGTGCATTCAATGGCCAGTGTTTGGAATATACTTTATAGTGAAAAGAATTTAGGTAGTGGAATAGAGAGAAAATAAGGAAGTGGGAAGTTTGGGGTAGCATATAGGCAGAATTTTGCTGCTATATTTCAGGATCTCTCCATATAATCTTCTTTCTTTGTCTAGCACTCTAAAGAAAAATGTGGATAAATTATAAAATAATGTTTATGGGGAAGTAAATAATCCTAGGTTTACATATGCAGCAATAACTTTTGACACAGTAATTGCTACTCAGGAATGAGTTCTTGATGCTTGTATTAGTTTTATGAAAATGTTAGCTTTCATTTCAAAGAGAGTAACATTGTTATGACTACTGCGTAAATTCGTTGTGTACTCTCAAATATTGTACAATTCTTGTGCAGTCAAAATCACCCCAGATGGGATAGAAAGGATAAACTATTAAGGGAAACCAAATTAAGTGAAGGCTTCATTGTTGTATGACTGATGAGAGGTCTGAGAATATGATAGAGGTACCTGAGAAAAGAGTAATATGGAAAAGATATGCAGGTATCACTTTGTTGACTCTTTCTTTCAATAGAAATAATAGCATCAAATTAAATACTGTACTGGTATCAAAACAAATGGCCAGTGCAGGTTTGTGTACCATAGATTATTAAGATATGGAGCTTTCTGAACTAGGGATTGTGGATATTAAAAGCTTACATGGCTTCAGGAAACAATTGAATACATTCACGGAGGAAAAATACGTTAGGGATAAGGACGGTGCCTCTGGCTTTCAGTGTCCTTGAACCATCAGTTGCTAGAGTCCAGAAGGGTGTTACAGGGAAGTGAAGTTGTTTGTTTGCCAGGTATTTGTATCTTTCTGTAGGATTTGCTGTTGTTCACTGTCAGAAACAAATAGCTAGATGGACCCGTTCGTATAACTTACGAAAGTCATTCTTAAACGAATAATATGTAAGTTAAAGTTGTCCATAGTAGGTGCTGATGGGGAATCAAGTTGTGGAACAGGAAATGATTTTGAATGAGTTTCGTGGTGACAGAGAATGTTCTGGTAAGCCAGAAAGAGTGGTATTGCCAGACAGGTTCAGTGTTGCTGCTCCACAGTGAATATGAGGTGTGGCCCACTGAGAAGGTACACACCCTAGATTAACTGTAATAATATGCATTTTCCGGTTATAAATGCATGTCTTGGTGTATGAGTTAATATTTGAGGGAGACCAAAGACACAGTTTCAAGATTTGAAACTTTAATGGGTACTTACAGGGGCACTTATCTCCATCCTCTGTTACTTGCTAGCAGTAGGATCCTCAGTGTTCTGAGTAGTTAGTTTGCTTTAAATTTTTATGCAACTTTTTCTCCATTCAAAATAATATTAAAATTTTCTTCCTCAGGTTGAAATGTTAAACGTGGGCATGTTGAATATGGTAAAGTGTCATAAGGAACATCTTCAGTCTGGGATCTTGGTATTGTTCAATATGTGTGAAACAGCTTGGAGGAGTTGTAGGTTTTGATTTTTTTTTTTTTTAATATTGAAGGAAAATGTTTTCTTAAATCTATACATTGCATACAAAGAGGAGATTATGACCTTAAAATATTCAAATTGCTCTGAGGAATGTCTACAGAGCTGTACATTCATTACCCTATAACCTGAACTCTTGAGTACCTATCGATATGAAAGTGATAGTTTGCTATTTACAAAAGGTTCCCATTTTCCTAGTCCTGAACTTTGTTTGATGTCAAGGTTGTGTTTTTGATTTCAGTATGAATAAAATCTACCACAGGAATGTGTATCTTAACCATACAGGACTAAAGAAAATATCTTTTCTCCCCCCCGCCTCAGTAGAGGTTACTTACAGGAAACCTTATTCATTAGGGTGCTATAGGCTGTACTCCTCAGGGATTTGCCAGGTACTTACCAGAACAGCACTTAATAGTTTGCTGACAGTAACTGGTGAAGATAAAAGCGCATCTCTTTTTTTGCTTTCTTTTCTTTTTTTCCCTTTTTTTTGAAGTTAATAGCATAATGTGGAGCTGCTAATGCAAAGCAGTACATCTAAGATGGAAAAGATGTTTTTAAAGAATCATAGAGTCCTTTTGCTTGGAAAAGGCGTTTAAGATTGTTGAGTCAACCGTTAACCCAGCACTGCCAAACCCACCACTAAACCGTGTTCCTAAGTGCCACATATTCATGTCTTTTAATATACCTCCGGGGATGGTGACTCCACATTTCCCTGGGCAGCCTGTTCCAATGCTTGATGACTGTTTTAGTGAAGAAATCTTTCCTAATACCTGATTTAAACCTCCCCTGGTGCAACTTGAGTTCATTTCCTCTTGTCATAGGAAGAGGAACTCCTTGTTAGCTGGGAGAAAAGACCAACTCAACCCCTTGTCTACACCCTCCTGTTATGTAGTTGTAGAGAGTGATAAGGTCTCCCCTCAACCAGGGGAGGGTCAGAATTGCTTCCCTTGGCCTGCTGGCCATGCTTCTTGTGATGTAGCCCAGAATTCGGTTGGTTTTCTGTGCCATAGGTGCACATTGCTGGCTCTTGGCAAGCTTCTTGTCAACTGACATCTCCAAGTCCTTCTCCTCAGGGCTACTATTAACTGATTCTCTGCCCAACCTCTATTTGTACTTGGAATTGCTTTCAGGGTCCCTCTGGATGCACCGCACAGGTTGGTGGAGTTGGCAAACTTGCTGAGGGTGTGCTTAATCCCACTGTCCATGTTGCCTACAAAGATGTATGGCACCTTGTCTTGATACTGATCCCTGAGGAATGCTGCTCGTCATCATTCTCTGTTTGAACATTGAACCCTTGATCATAACTCTTTCCTTCCATCCATCCGTCCGTCCATCCATCCATCTCTTTATCCACTGAGTGGTCTATCCATAAAAGCCATATCTCTCCAGTTTAGAGACAAGAATTTCATGCAGGGAGGTGTGAAATGCTTTGCACAAGTCCAGAACCATTGCATACTTGCTAAAATCTGCTCCTAGACTGCACTTCCATGTATGTTGTAGAAATTTGTTTAATTTCTATCTTTCTTAAGTACATGCCTGCTATGTAGTCGCAGCTCTTACATACAAGTTGCAAGATGATCCAGTCAACTATACTGTTCACCAGGTGTTAGGGCTTGAATTTAAGATCGATACAAGTTCTTGTATTTAATAAAGATCAACAGGGTTTTGGAAAAAGATAAACTTCATTGGCCTAATCCCCATTGCCAGAGTAAAGCTTCTGTTGCCTTCAATGGGAACTGAGTTTTGTAATCAGTGCTGTCAGTCACCATCTGGACTGACACAATTTTGCCATAGAGAGAGTCCGTCTTTTCTGGGATGCCATCTGTTAGGCAGTTTCTTCTGACTTGTTTCCAGTATCAACCTTTATACCTTCTTTCATGTTCTCTTTTGTGCTCCAAGCAACCTCTCAAATCCTCATTCTCCCTGCTGTTTTCAAAATATGTTTTTGAACACCAGTGAACACAATGAAGTACCCTAGCAATAATGTCTATTACCAAACCCTGGGCAACATCACAATCATCTGAAGAAAATCTGTTAGGAGGCTAAGGCTTGGAAGGTGTTGATCCCAAACCCTTTTCCCATCCCTACAAGTGATATTTCAAAGCAGTAACTGAGGGAGAAGTTTGAACCTCTGATTTCTTTGAGTCTTTTCTGTGGATAAAAGAAATTGGTTAGTATGACAGTTAACCTAATAATAGCTTACAAAAGTATCAGCTCTTACAGGTTTAAAAATAAGATCAAGTAGCATTAACCTAATGGTATAACTGTTTTTGAAAGGGTTTTACTCAGTAAAGCCAGACTTATGAAGTCTTTAAAAAAAAACGTAATTTTGAGCTAATGGTTGCTAACAGTCCTGCACATAGTGTTTTCACCCTGACATAGTTAAGTGCCAACAATTTATTTGGCACTTCATAAGCAAATGGACTAAAACACGTGAACCCAAAACTTTTCAGTTTGACAGAGAAAACAAAAGAATATATTAGAAATTATAATTATGTAAGGGGTGCATCTTCTTAATAAAATAAAAAAACTGTAGTTACCATGTACTTTCATTAATGAATTTTAAATATAATTCATGCGTGTTATTCATGCATGGAGGAGATGTGTAAGTCACGCACGGAGGAGATGTCTGTGTATCTGAACAGCAGCCTTGCTTTCAAGTGGTTTTAGGGTAGTGATTTTTCCAAACTAAATTTGAGTGAACTCTTCTTGGTTTATGAATTTGATTTGAACTGTAGGCAAGGATGATTTAGAGTTTTGAAGAGATAGAAGCAGCAGTTACTTTTATAGCAGTAGCCTTTTTTAGTGTGTGTGTGCATATGTGTATATCTATATCTCTCCCTATCTATCTATCTATATCTATATATCAAAAACGCCCGCCAAAGTCTTTCGCATTGTGGTCTACCTGTACATAGCCTACAGGTAGAAACAAATCAATTGATGTGTTCGTATTGTATTCATTCTCAGAGGAATAGCCCTGGCTATTTTAAAGGTGAGAAAATGTGGCCATGGACAATTAGGTAACAGATAATTCAAATAGATTTTACAGGATCAGCCTTGCCAACACCTTACGATGCTGTGTTTGCTTATGGTTATTTTGCATAAAAATTAATAGTACAATACTGTGTTAGGAAAGCATAACTGCATTGTAGTCTGATTAAAAACTGACACGCAATATCTGTTGATACTCTCATTTGTTTAAATGTGTTGAAATGAGAATAAGCAATATTCTTTCTGAGAAGCTAAGATGGCATAAGATACTTTCCTTTTTTTCCAAATATGGAATCCATTTCTTGCTGGGAAATAGTGTGGATGACCAAATATTGTATGTTCCTGATGACTGAGACTCTCTTTACAACTCTTCAGTCCCTCCATTTGTGATGTCTAACTTGTTATTTCATCTTTGTATGATTAGCTTCCCTTATTTTTAAGATGCATGCAGGAAGTCTTCCTCTGGAAAGCAGTTCTCAATTGCAGATGAGAGTTTCACGTAAAAACCAGATGACCAATGATTATTGTGTGGCTGATGTTACTGCTGAGCTTTACCTTACAGTGATTTCTTGAGGGCTTTTCCCTCTCTGGTAGATGCTGCACAGAGCTGGCTATATACAAGCTTTTTTTCTCCTAGGATAAGATAGTTGTGTTTATCTTTCGTTTCCAAATGTATGGTGTTATTCTTCTACTGTTCTTCCTTTAGAGGAAAGTGAAGAAATGAGTCTGACAGAAAACTTAGAGGGGTTTTTCATCCAGATTACTGACACACTGAAGTATTTTTCAGTCTTACATTAAATTTTCAAGGTTACGCAAGCAGTCAGTCTGAAGTATTTCTGCTGTGGAAAACTGTCTGTTTCCTTCATTTTCCTTTTCCTTCTAAGCAGACAAATAGATGGGGGGGAAAAAAGTTATCATTTGAACTTTGTCACCAAATTTACTTGAGGTGTCTTTCTGTGGAACAATAGTAGGTGGGAGCAAACATTAAAAACTAGGCTGCAGTATATCAGCTTTCAGCAGCTCTGACAGTTTACTACACTCATATTTTTCAAGGCAAAACTCCGGAAGGTCCTGATTTTTGTTCTGTCTTGGAATTTTTCTGATTCAGTCCAAACACTCTTAGCTGAAAAGGGGAAAAAAATAAAGTCTGTGAAACAACCGCTGTCCTGTTGTTATTCTACTGCCTCCCTCTTCCCAGTCAAATTCCTTAGGCTGGGGACTGCCCTCATTCAAGTGGCCTGTGAGCTTGTGATGTCATAACCTGTGTAGAAGTAGCACATATATGATCAGGTTTTCTTTCCAAGCAGTGAAATGTTTACGGTAAGGATGCTGTTTGAAATTGTAATGGAGCAGCACATGGGAGTTTTTCACATGCACCAGAAAGGATTTGTTGTTGCTTCAGACTTAGTTGGATGTCTCTGAGGGATTTCTTGAAGTGCATTTTATCAGTATGGGGGCTTTCATTATACTTATTTGGGGGCACGATTCCATAATTTTATCACTTTTCTTAGACCAGGTGTTGAGCAGTTTAGAGCCATGAATTAGTCTTACTGCAAAAGCAGCTGATTTCAAGCACCTTCTATGATATGGTAATCAATTATACATGTAGTCATCAGGGAATTGTAAAAAGACAAGCCATGTGATAGTGGGGAATTGTATCTAGAGCGGACTGAACTTCTTCATCTAGTTTAGTAATGTGTTATGTGTCTTAGAAGTCCTCTGAAGCAGAGGTTTCCCAAGGAGAGTTCCCCACTTTTTAAAAAGTCACTTGAAAAATCTGGGCATTACTAGGAACTAGGTAGAAATTACTACTACTTACTTTTGCTATATAAATTTTTCAATAAATATTGCTTATCTTTTGTTTGTAACTATTAGCTTTTATTTGTAACTCTTTGCCTTTTTCACTTTATTTACAGTGAATAGTCACAGTGTATTTACATAATATAAACTTCTATGTTGGGTTAATTGCTTTTTTTTATTTGTCTCATCAGCATCAGCTCCTCTCCAGCCCTATCTAGTAAGAGGTGTTAGAAAGTATTTTTTTTTATTCTTTTTGGTTCCTGTGATGGATGGTTATGGAATATCATGCTCACAGGGAAAATTATTTCTTCCTAATCCTTGTCAGTCAGTGGTTGGCTTATTTCCTGTAGTCTGAAGACTTATAGCCCATATTCTAGTTCATACAGTACTTCATTTTAGTTGACTTCAAATCTTGTTCATTACTGACTCCTAGCTTGGCAATGTTATTATTCTTTATTGTCTGCACTTGGACAAAATCAGTCAAGAGGCCATCATTCTAACAGAAAACTGTGACCGATTGCTTCAAAAATAAATGATACTTGCATTGACACAAGAGAGAAAAAAACATTCATTAAAACTCATATTGGAGAACTCTCATCACTCTTTTCCTATTGCATTTGACATTGCCTGAAAGACTGTTACATATTATGTTTATTTTTAGAGACTATTGTTCTCTTTAAATCTGCTCTACAACTTGAGGAAAGCAGTAATGCTTTTGAACAGAAATTTACAGAAGCAAGACATTGCATCTTTCTGTTGTAGTAAGGGGCTATTTCATGAAATATCTCTTTTAAAAAAGTTTGACTTTGGCAGGAAAAAAACCCTGTAAAATATAAGGGAATCAGAGGCTGCTTTAGGGCATACAGATTGAAAACCTGTGCGCCTTTTCTCAAGAATATAATAACATTTGTAAGTGAGACCTTCAGAATGTCATGCTTATTTTAATAATTTCTTTTGAAGTGCTGAAAAAGCAAACTACTTTCATTTAGTTTACTTTTTACCCCAAAATTAGCCTACTCTGCTACTCAATATCCTGCTCATGTACAGAGCTTATACAAAACTAACATTGTATTACAGAAAAAAGACATCGACCTGTCAGAACAAGACCAGAGGAGGCCACTAATTTGATCAGAGGGCTGGGAGACCTCTCCTACAAAGGATGAGAGAGTTTGGGCTGTTCAGCCTGGTGAAGAGAAGGCTTCAGAGAGACATTATGGCGCCTTCCAGTACCTATAAGCGGCCTACAGGAGAGCTGGAGAGGGGCTTTTCGCAAGGGTATGTAGTGACAGAACAAGGGGGAATGTCTTCAAACTGTGGAAGGGTAGATTTATATTAGACATTAGGAAGATGCTCTTTCCTGTGAGTGTGGTGAGACCCTGGAACAGGTTGCCCAGAGAAGCTGTGGACTCCCTGTCCTTGGAGGTGTTTAAGGCCAGACTGAGTATGGCTTTGAGCAACCTGGTTTTGTGGGAGGCATTCCTGCCCATTGCAGTGGGGTTGAAACGAGATGATCTTTAAGGTCCATTCCAACCCGACTCTTCTGAGATTCTATGATAATCACACAGTTGGAAAGGCAAATATCCTTTCAGGGTTAAATAATTAAATGAATTGAAATATGTTTCAGTTCCTTTTTCAAGGAATTTAATATAAGCCAATAAGAAAATGACAAATATTTTGGTTTTATCACAGACCAAAGCTAAACCACAGCCCGTTTCAATTGGAGCATATTTAAATAAACTGGGAAAAGGATATAATATAAGCAGACAAGTTGTAAACAACAGGTTTCCTGTATTTTTCAAACTGGTAAACAGATTTAAGGAAAGCCACACATTGCCTGGATTTCTTTGTCCTCCTCGGTGTTTTGATAATTAGTTCCTTTGCAGGGAGAAAATACTAGTTTAAAAAATGCACTAGCTGTTGCATTGGCCTTGTTTCTCCTTTCAGGTTCCTTGTGGGTTTATCCCCTGTAGTGAACATTAAATGGACTTCAGGATTGTTGTTTTCAGGGGCCGTGACTTCACCTTTGCAATCCTTTCATTTCAGTCCTCAAGACTGACTTTTGGTCAGGTGACACAGAACACATCATCATATACCTGTAGAACACACCAGGCTTCTCCTCTTTCCCATTAATTACCAGAGCATCATGTCTTACTTTCACCTGAAATGAATATTTGTAGGGAAAAAGAGATTTGTGACTAAATAAAAATTCAGAAAGTAAAGCTGTCATTATGTATTCTACATTGCTGAAACAGATAACACATTAAAACAGCTGCCAAATTACCTGTAATGAACATCCACACAATAGAAGACACTCTGCATACTGATGAAGTTGTGATTAACACCTATTAACAGGATGGAATTTGTCAATGAAAAAGTAAAGATGATTCAGTGCAGTATTCAGAAAGAATTGCTGTCTGTGAAATTTCCTGATTTTGGGCATAGTATTTTTAGATTGTTGTTGAAATCTGCTAGTGGTTTGAAAACATGCCTTGGAAAACTGTATTCATAGCTACTAAGAAAAGGAAATGTGTTGCATAATGATGCTTTAATGGAAAAAGTAGTGGGTCTGTCTGTCTTGCTTTTTCCCCCACCCCCACTCAGTCCCTGCTTCTGACTGAGTTAAACAATCAGGATTAAACCATCAGAGGTTTTTTTGGCATGTCAGGTCTCAAATTTGCATGAAACTGTCTGTCTAGATTGTTTCTTTCTCTTTTTCCTTATTTTATTCTGCATTCAAACTCTATAAAATTTGATGTAGTAACCTATTATAGAAGGATACAGTAATTACTGTAATACCAACCCTGTTAATACACCTGGAATAATATAGAGAGCACATGGGCTTCTCTGTAGAATAGTTAGGGGTTTTTTTTTAAGTGCCCCCAAAATCTAAGGTGATAAGCAGGGACAATGGATAGAATATTCCAATTACTTCTCAAGTAGGACGTGGGACTTCATGGGACAAAAGTCAGCTTGGGTTTTAACCAGCTGGGAACCCTAGGGTGGTGTCTTGGCTCTGGTAATGCCATAGAAACCTATGATGATGATTCTATGAAATCCACCTTTGGAATTTGTGAGTTTGTCCTTTGATTTGTTTGTCTTAAGGCTTGATCTGAAAAGAGATCAGAATGTCCACAGTGATGGGCTTTGCAACACTTAGTGCTTAAGGCAAGTTCGAAGTGATCTGGAAGCCTGTTTCACCCTCAGGGTTAAATGTCTTGATCATACGCTTACTTGTGACCCACATGAATGAAAGAACGGGGGAATGAGCCTGCATGCAAGTAGCTGGAAAAAATGCTGCTCAAGGCTGCTCAAGATGTGATTCCTTCATGGCATCCTTCTCAAGAAGCCAAGCTGAGGGGAGATGTCAACAGCTTTCCTCAGTGGTGACCCTGCAACTGTATTTTATCATCCTTTATCTGGACAAGATGTAGTGGCAGGGTTTTTTGTCTTTTTTTTTTTCCTTAGCTTTTTTCTCTCAGACGTTAACATTGCAATGAGAGCATGTGTAGGTTCAGGTTCAGTTCCCTCCTTTGCCTGAATTGAGCTAAGGGTCAGTTTTCATCTCTCTGGAGAGAGAAACTACCAATTTTCAGGCAATTTTAAGGTAAGAATGCTCGCTTTTCTCCCTTCTGAGTGTACACATGAAGAGAATTCATCGTTTGTTGGTTATCACCCAGGGACAGTATGTTATTTCATTGTCTTATCTCTCAAGTGGCTTAACTTTCAGTTAGCTCAGTATCCATGTTACCTAACTGGTTGAAAAAACAGGGGCTGCTGATCGACTTCCACCCTGGGTGTGGGAGTTCGGGGTTCAGCACAGCTGGGTGGGCTGCTGAGCAGTCCAGAGGTAGGTGGGTTTCCGAACTAAGGAAGCCTGCAGATGAGGTCAGCCTATTTCATGTGAGTTCTGGAAATACAGTATCAAATCTGTTAGGTTGGCAACAAAAGAATTAGCTTGTTTGCAGGGTTTTGTGAAATAGTAGGTGTCAACAAAGCCTGTCCTAAAACACCCTCGCTGTGTTCTACTGAGACATCTCGTGTCAAGAGTTCCTGGTTAGTTCTCTTTCTTGCAGTGTATTTTGTCAGATACTTTTTTAGACTCATTCATTGACAAAAATGGGCTTGTCAAATCTCGTCATCATGGTTTAGAGAAGGAATACATTTAGTAATTTGTTTGAAGGTTAGTCAGTCTCTGTGATAGTCTACTATGTTCTGCCAGCAGAATAGCATCATTAGCCAAATTTGGTCTTTGTTTCATCTGTGTAATCCCTGCCAATGCTAACAGAGGCATGCCACTGTAGCTAAGAAGAATAACTTGAGCCAGAAAATGTAAAACCAGAAGTCATATGCAGACAACTATTACAGCAATGTTTGTTTTCATCATTAAATACTCTGTAAATTTTAAAGAGTTGTGGGGGTTTTGGTTGATTTAAGAATGCGTGGTTTGTTGGTTTTTTTTTTTTATTCCTGGGGACATGACAACTGGCAGAACTCATGTGGGGCTCTGATAAGACTTCGGAGATAACTAACTTGGGCTTTTGGGCTTTTTTGGTGTATACGTCTGTCACTAACACCGAAGCTCGGAAACCGGAAAAATGCGTTTTATTAAGTTAGAAGTATCTGAAATATTTATAAAGGATAGGGAAGAGCTGAGTCTGAAGTTAAGTTATTAGACAAAATTATATTGATGTAGTCCTTACATTTTTTTTATTTATAGATATTTTAAAGGTACAAAGAAAAAAATATTCCTTGAAGTCAATAGGAACCCATGTTAAAGGAACACAAGTTGAACTTTAGATATGTCCAGAGTTGTTCTGTGAAAATGAAGGCTGATGTTTTTAGGACTTCAAGAATTTTAAAACTCGGAGGTCTCTATTTCATATGTGTCAAATCTTTGCCTTTAAGAGGCAAAGAGCAGAATGTGGGGCACTTAAAAGCATCCAGCTCTGTAACTCAGCTATATTAATGCTACCAGGATGTAATACATAGTCTGAACTGTGTAGAATCTGCTGCCTCTTGTTTGTATGAGGTGTGCTTCCCTTGCACTGGACCAATGACTGGACCTTGATGACCTCTAAAGCCTTGGTAGCTAGAATCCCCATTGAGACTGTTGTGAGATTTCTCAGGGAGAAAATTGGAAGGGTGGTGTTGGGGCCACACCTCAAATGCTGTGTTCAGTTTTGGGTCCCTCACTACAAAAAAAAATCCTGAGGCACTGGAACTTGTATAGAAAAGGACAACAGAGCTGGTGAAGGATCTGGAGCACAAGTCTTATGAGGAGTGACTGAGGGAGCTGGGGGTGTTTAGCCTGGAGAAAAGGAGGCTCAGCAGGACTGCACGGCTTGGTGGGGACGGTGACCACTGGCTGAGTTGCAAGGCTTGACTGTAGCTAAGGCTGCCTCTCCCCTCAGAGGCCAGTTAATCTCTGAGCAGTGCCCTGTGCTTTAGCTGTTGTGCTTGTATCGTTAACCTGCAATGTGAACCGTTTCAGAAATGGAATAAAATGATTCGTATCTTCTACATAACTACATTGATAGTACTTGAAGGAACAACCTTAAAGTGTCATAATTTCTACAAATATATACATTAAAATGTAATAAAGTTTCAGACCAAGCACAGAAAGCTACTATGTTATCAAGGTTACTGTTTAAGTTTACTATTTTCTGCTTAGAATCTGAATAACATGCAATAAAGCAGTGTGGTTATTTGGAAAATAATGTAAAACAATGAAATATGAGATTCATCCAGCCAGTGGAAGTAAGTATATTGCGGAGAAAATTATTGATTTGGAGGTTTTTTAGTGCTTTCAAGTTCTGTTTTCAAGGTGATTTTACATTACTGAAACTTTTCTACCTATTTTGCTAGGACTAAAGGATTCAATATTCTTGTGCTGTGGGAGTTTTTTTGAGATTTTTTTTTTTTGTTGTTTCATTTTTACTTTAATCTGCATTTTAAACATAAGGGACCAATTTTCCTGTGTGTTGTTTGGATTTTGGCTTGGTTTGGTTTTTAACCTTCTTTTGTCACTTTTGTGCTTTTAAAGTGGGTATAAAATGCTATCAGAATAGAACAGCAGTGTTTCATATCTGCTTTGCACCTGGTTCAGAAGGTATAAATCTTAACATACAGTACATACCATGGTCATATTCTTCATTCTTGACCAGGATTTTTTTTCTTTTTTCTTTTTAATGGGAAATAGGGCAACTTAAAATATTTTTTGTTCGTTGCTGTGGGGAGTTGCCAGATGAATGTTGACGTGGTACTACAGTGGTAGGCCTTAGCTTTTGCTCACATGAAAATTCACGTATTTTAAAAACAGATAAAATCCAGTCTGATCTAGGCATAGTTTCTTGTGTTTGTGTTTGTAATGAAATAAACATGACGTGGAAGTATACACAATCAGCACTTCATTTCTATGCCATGATTTGATATATAGGTATTTTGTCTGCTTGCACTGTATGCTGACAAAACCAGAGCTATTAAAGGTCAAGTATAGACTGAACACCCAGCAATTTTATCAAATTTGAGGAATTTGGTAAATTCAGATATTGCTGTTAGAACCCAATGCAGTAGTGTCAGTTTTCCTTTTGTTAATCCTCTTGTGAGGATGGTATGGGAGTATTGCAGTCATTTTTCTTCCTGTAGTATCTGGCTATCTAGACAGACTAACCCTGAAATGTTACTCACAGTGTTACCTTTTGGAAGGCAGCAGGTGGTATTTTCTTCTCTCCTACAGGCTATGACAGTCTCTTGCCAGATTGAGGTATTGTGCCTCTTGTTTTCAGATGGATTTTTCTAGTCCATGAGTTTTCTGCTCTGGTGTCTGTCACCTCTTTGTAGCAGTAATCCCTCTATACCCATCTGTGCAGAAATAAGAGGTTATTCAGGTATTGGAGTGAAAAGGAAAAAAAATAGCAAGTTGGATTAAGTGTAATTCACAAATTAATGTGAAATGAAAAAATCTACCTGATAAAGAAACCTGTGTGGTGGAGAAGAGCACAGAAGGGGAAGGGATGTAACTGCTAAGAGCAGACACAGGTGGATTTTAATTTTGGTCCTTAACATGTCAATAGTTTGCAACAAAAAGGGTGGGAGGAATGCCATCTCTGTCTACAGGCAGATATACTCCTTGTTCTTAAAAAAAAGAAAAAAGAACGTATGATCTCATAGACCTAGTAGAACAAAATATAATAATCCATTTCTGCTTTGTAGGGCAGCTTCTGAGCTGAATGCAAGTCCATGACTTGTAGAAATTATAAACAAAATCGTATATTTCAGGAAACCAAAGTGAATTCACTCCATTGCTATTGCTGATTGACTAGAAAAAATGTAAAGGATACAGAAAACTCATTATTTTGGGCTTTTTGTATTACCACACAATGCAAGACAATAAATTAATCAAAATAGTTCTGAGGAAAGTCCAAGACTTGCATTTACCTATTTGGAATGTATTTTCTAATATAATTCTGTGTTTCCAAAGCAGCTTATTATACTAGATTCTCATGTGAGAAAATAAGTCATTATTTGTTGAGCTAGGTATGATATTAGATAAAAACCCACACACAGTAGTTTAACTTGTTTTATAATTTCATGTTTTAATATGAAGTCAGAATTTATGTAACTGAAGTTAGTAACTAAAGTTTTGCTTATTCTTAGTGATTTTCTGTACTTGTTTTTTTGTGGTTTTTTTCCCTCTTCTAATTTTGTAAGGAACTTGACACCTTTAAAGAAAGTTACACCATTCTTTAGCACACATGGTTCAAATGCTTTTTTGTCTTCTAAGTAAAGTTCCTGTAAACTCTGTTTTTGTATTTTTAGCATTATTAATACTGTGTAGTACTTGAAGAATTGAGTGTCCTTTGTCATGGTAACTGTTAAGATTGAGACACAAAAAGTATTTTGTCTTGCAGATCTTCTACTGATGGGAAAAATTAACTCGTTTGTAGGAGTATTTCAGTGTATTTCATGTCCTTATCTCATGAATTATTTAGTTACAATAATATGTCAAAGATTTTTTTTTTTTTAGAATGCAGTCTCAGACTTCAGTGGGAGTAAGAGTGGTCAGCATCATAGCTGCTTTGTCTTCTACTCCTTTTGACTTTGCTCTCAGAACAATATCCTAATCATAGAATGGCTTGAGTTGGAATGGACCTTTAAAGATCATCAAGTTCCAACCCCCCCGCTGTGGGCGGGGGCACTTTCCACCGGACCACATTGCTCAGAGCCCCATCCAACCTGGCCTTCAATAATTCCAGGGATGGGGCATCCACGGCTTATCTGGGCAACTTGTTCCAGTGCATCACCACCCTCACTGGAAGGCACTTCTTCCTGATACCTACTTTCGGTTTCTATTTTCAGGCCATTCTCCCTTGTCCTATTGCTACACACCCTTGTGAAAAATCTCTCTCCAGCTTTCTTGTAGGTTCCCTTCAGATATTGAAGGAAGGCTGCAATTAGGTCACCTGGAAGTCTTCTCTTTTCCAGGCTGCACAATCCCAATTCTCTCAGCCTGTCCTCACAGCAGAGGTGCTTCATCCCTCTGATCACCTTGGTGGCCTCCTCTGGACTCATTCCAACAGGTCCACATCCTTCCTGTGCTGGGGCCCCAGAGCCAGATGCAGGGTTCCAGGTGGGGTCTCACCAGAGCAGAGCAGAGGGGCAGAATCCCCTCCCTCCCCTGCTGCCCATGCTGCTTTGGATGCAGCCCAGGACACGTTTGGCTTTCTGGGCTGGGAGTGCACATGGCTGGGTCATGTCCAGCCTCTCATCCACCAGCATCCGTAAGCCCTTCTCGGCAGGGCTGCTCTCCGTCTGTTCATCTCCCAGCCTGTGTTGATACATAGAAATATGTGCACGTAAGTATATATATACATTCCTGTTGAAATGGAGTTCAGTGGTTCTACAAACACTTAAACATTTGCATGGGTTTCCATATGATCAGTCTAAAGGATTTCTTATGTTGAGTTTATGACTTGAGTGAAAGATTGATCAGAAGGGGTATAAACCTTGCTGAATGTAATTTCCTACACAACTGTTCAGAGGCACTGCTTCACATTTTCTCAGCATTTAAAATAATAATAATAAAAAAGCAATTAAGATGTCTCTATCTTTCCCTTCAATCTAGCCCAGATTTCTGAACTTGAGTTCTGTTTGCTCAGCTTGGCTCACTGGTCATTAAAGCTCCATGAAACGTAAAAAGTGTTTGGCAAAGGTCTCCATGGGGTAATTTGAAATTAACCTATGTGAACTACAGTTTGCTTATTCTATATTGCAGATTTTGGGGGTTTTACTCATTATGAGGCTGCAGACTTGTTGCTGCACTTACAGTTCTGAGTAAATAATACTTTGGAAATATGCTGATAAAATGATGAACTGATTAAAATCAGTTACTGTTTTTTATAATTTATACAAGTTTTTTACTGCTTTAGTGTTGAATGTTAAATTTTCCTGCAGTTGCCCATGTTTTAATATATTCTACTTGCCTCAAAATAAAAAACTTGTTTCCTAATGCATACGTATTGGGCAGGTGGCAAAAGACATTTTTAATCCATGGTTCAGGGTACTTCATAACTTCCTCTAGAAAAAAAATCTAAAATACTTTAGACTGACTTATAGTGATGATGTTTTACTGAGTTCATGAAACATGAGTTTCATAGGATCTGCACAGATGTATCCCTACACCATTTCAACAATCCCTCCTCTTGTTTTTGTATGTTTCCATGTTTTAACAAAATGATTTGCCAGTGTTGAATCCTAGATTTATTAGTCTGAGCTTCTAGTATTTGGCTGGGAATTAATTAATTTGGTTAGGATCTGACAACTCAGTGTAATCACTGGTATTTTTAAGTATTAATCTTGTTAAGTGTCACCCTGACTGTGGTACCTAGCTGTGGATAATTTCCTACACTGTTCTAATGGAAGTAGTTGTGCTGACAGTGTTTCAGTGCAAGCCCAACTCAATCCTATAGTTATGGGCTGTCCTGAAGATAGAAAGTCTCTTTTACAAGCAGGAAGTCAGCTGTCAGGAACATGGCTTTGATGAGAAAGTGCTGACTTAATAACTTGTGGCTGTTCACCAGCTCCTGGAGAAACAGAGGGGGTGTGTGTCTTGTGGGCTCCCTGTTACTCCCTACCAGCTGGTTGAGGTGACAAGGAGCGAGGTGTTTGTTTGGGGGCATTAATCCACAGCATGTCATCAACCGTGCAGAGCAGGTGGAAAGCAGAATTTCTACCTGATGCTATCCATGAAGGTGTTTGGACTATGTGCAATGGTGTGCCAAGCAAGAGAAACATCTGAAGTTAGGCACACACACCAACCTAGGTCATTTAAGTCAGGTATGAAATATCAACACCAACTTGAATAATCAGCAAGATGTGAATTGCCTTTCTGCAGGCAATACAGTAGCTGATTATACATAAACCCCATTTCAAATCAAACAAACTTTCTAAAATGCAGGAGCTTGAGTTAGTCCATAAGTGCCCTTCTGCTGGAAGACAATAAATATTTGTATGGAAGCATTTCATTAAATGAGTCCTGAGTGGTGAAATTCACAGTTTTTCAGGTTTCTTCTTTTAAGTATGACAGCACTGAATGCATTTTCCACAGCTATTAATGTACTGTCACTGCATGTTTACTTTTTAAACAAAATCTTTTTCCTGAAAATTACTCAGTTTTGGGGACTAAGTCTTTAACTCTGCTCTGTAGCTTCAAATCATCCTGGCACTACAAAGAAATTTTTTAATTGTCTGAATTGGACCCATGTAATTTGTTTTTTTAATGTGATTCTACATCAGTGCTTAAGAGCTCATCACTGGCGTGGTCCTCACCTACCAGAGAGTTGTAGTGGTTTAAGCATTGCCAACAGAATAATGCACTTAAATTTCAAGATGCAAATGCAGTTGGGGCAGAATAATGAGTCAGTTCCTCAATTGTGTAGACAGTAGCAGCACTGTTGACTTCAACAGACCTGTGCCTTTATACATCATTTTTGAGAATTTGACTCAAACCCTGACTAATGAACTCATTTAACTCCTGTGACTCAGAAATATGACTTCTTTTTTTCTAACTATAGCTTAAAGGGGAAGCTGTGTTTAAGCAGATTTAATTAACCTGTCTAAATGTAATCATCAGACTAATAGGTATTCCTGTTCACTTAGGAGTGAGACAGAATCGTATTTTCTAATTAAGAACTAAACTAAAGGCTGTGTGCCCATTTGAATTATGTAGTGTTTGGATTGGAAGGGGAGATTTGGAAAGAAAGAGCAAGTTATCTAAACACCTAATACAAATGAACTTGGTGAGGAAGGAAATTGCTGGTCATTACTCCAAGATAACAACAAATAGATTAGATAATATGCGTTTGTTTCATGTATTTTGCAGTGGTCTTGTGTGAGGGTTTGCACGCCTGGTGCAAATTTACATCTCATTCGATTTCCTTTGCTCTCCTTGTAAGAACTGAAGCTGTAGAAGACTGGGTTTATTTCTTTCAAGAGAGCTCTGATTCATCTCACCTCCACCTCCAGCTTAAATAAAGCATTTTGATGCTTTATTAAAGCATATGTGATTTTTGTTGGCTTCTTCCCTGCTGTCCTTTGTTTTGTTTCTCTGTTCCCCCCAGTTCCCTGTGCCTGACAGCTCAGGGTCTCATTTTCTCCTCTACTGAACTTACCACCTGCTTCAATGCCCTTATGTGTTTTACCAATTTCAGAGCTTCCATGGCATTTCTCTGAATCATGGGAAAATTCTCTCTTTACTTCTCTCTCCTAGGGATCTTTGTTAGCCCTTCAATTCCATCTGAAGTACTGTTGTCTCTCTCTCTCTCTCTCCCTCTCTCTCTCTCTCTCCCCCACTGTCCCCATCATCATCATCTCCTCTGTGAGCTGAAGTGACATTGGAAATGCTGTCTCTGCCTTGCTCCTGGTTGTTCTTGGGTCATTTCTTTGCTCCTGGTTCCCTCTATGTGCTCTGACCTTGTTACAGCTACTTCTCTTCCTAATTGTCACTTCTCTCCAGGATACTCTGGAACTACTAGAAAGGATATTTAGGATAATACAGATTAGGCACATGAGGAAATCTTGGTGATGCTGTTCCTTTATAGGCTGATCATAATCATCCTGATCAGAAGAGTATGCTGTCTTTGGCCTCCATTGTCATGATCTCTTATATTTGCATTTCTGTTATATAAAGCCAGTCTGATTTTCTGCTTTCTAGAGCCACTTTTTCTTTGTATCCCTGTTTGCCATGGAGCAGTGAGAGGACTTCTCTGTTCTCTTCATTTCTCTCAGCTGGTGAGATTGATTTTATTGTACTGAAATTTGCTGTATTGAGGGCTTTCTGGAGAATATATTCTTTACGGTTTGTTAGCAACTGAAAAAGTAGGAATTGAAGTGAGTTTTAAAATAGTGAATAATCCTGTACCCTTCTCATTCTCTGTATCATTAATGATTTTTTGAGATTTTCAACATCTGTATCTTTTCTCCTCAGTCATTATCTTCCCGAGCTGGAGAATCCCTATCGATTTAATCTTGCCTTTTAAGAAGGAAAGCTATGTGCTTGTGATCATCTGTTCCCAGTACTACCATAGTTTATGAAATTTTATGCATCCTTCAAAATGTAGTTAGACCTTGATTTACACAGCAGCAAAGTAATGTTCATTTATTACCTCTCTAGTAATTCTTGGCATTCTGTGTTCTTGAATACCTGCTGAGCACTGTCTGTAGTATGTACTTCACTTTTCCCTGGCGCATATGATTTGTAATTCTGGGCAATAACTGAAGAGAATGTGTTAGTGCACTGACAATTTCAGGTGGGTAAAAATGCAAACCATGGAATTGGGGTAAAATACTGGAATCAACTGACTGGTATAACTCAGTTTGAGTGTATATATATCTATATATCTATATCTATGTATCTATTTCTATATATATATCAGATAATGAATTAGAGATTAATTGTGATGGGAGTATTTAGAAGACTGATGTATCAGGCCAGTTTTAAACTTTAATTTTAAACTTTACTAAACTAGGCGAACACTAACAGCACACCTCTGGTTAAAAGTTTCTTGTACATTATGTATCTTTGTCACTGTGTTCAAAGTAGTAAGTTGGGAGTGTACAACAACAGAGCTGGTGCAGCAGGAGATGACAAATGCTGCTTGCACAAACATCGTTAGTGTGAGCCAAGACAGGTTTAGGTTTTCCCACCTTCCTATTCCACTCTTTGACTTTTCACAGCAGGTCTGGAGGAAGTTTTCATTTCTCACTCTGAATCAGAAAGAGGTGCTTGTCAGAGGGAAATGCTGGGAGAAGCCGGGCGGTTTGGAAGAGCGCTCAGGAACTCAGATGCAGTTGATCTTTGGATCGTTGTGACCTGACCCTACTCATGGCAGCATGGCTAGAAAGATTCTCTTTTGCTTTGGTGTCATGTGGGTCCTTACAGAGTTCTGCTCTGTTAGTGGTAGATCATATGAATCAATTCACCCAAGATCACAGAGAGAAGTTCTCTCTGTGTTGGGAACATCAACTCTCAACTCAGCAGTCATTTAAGGCCAGCAGGCACTGGATGCATGGTTTGTGGCAGCCACTTTCTCTACAATAATGGCCGTTAGCCCTGGAAAATTTTTGCTAATTTCAAGTTCGTGAGATTTAACAACACGAAAAAACACCCCATTGAATTACTGGTACATTGCTAGTGTTTGAAGAATTTTGCTTGAGGTTAAGAACCAAAATAAAATAAGCCAAACCCATGCGGTGACTGATCTTCGGTTACTGTAGCTTGTTGTAGTTTGTTATTTCAAGTTAATGGAGCTATAAAAGTCTATACTGGCTGAGAAACTCCTTAATTTTTAAAAGTACATCCACAGCATTAGGTTCTGTAAATACGGCATTTCAGCAGCCAGGAATAAGAATAGTGTAAGTTGATTCTCTGTGTTGAACAAGTAAAACCTGCTCAGTGGGAATTCTGAATGTGATGAGCACTTCAGAATAAAAATTGTATTTTAGGCACTTTAGGTGTGAAATCAAAATAATTTGGCCGTGTTTCTTGATGTACACACACACATGTATGTTCTCTGCCTCTTTCTCTCTCACATTGAATTCAGTTGCATCATCTAACTTCAGCATTTTACCCAAATTGTGTGGTTTGCATTTGCGAACTTAAAACTGTCAAAATGTATTTTTAAATAATATGTCCATGTATATGCAGAAATAGATGTTTTTGAGTAAAGATGCAAGGCTGTGTTATAAATTCTTGCTAAATTCTTACAAGAACAAAAGAATTATGGCATACAGAATTTTACATATGCCCTTGAGAACTGGGGCTTTCAAAGTTAAAAGAAGAAAAAGGCCAGGGGTGGGAGGGAGAGAAATAAAGAAGCGGCAGCAGATTGGCAACAATACTTAATAAGGTACTTA
Organism: Melanocharis versteri; assembly: GCA_013397845.1. NCBI lineage: Eukaryota > Metazoa > Chordata > Aves > Passeriformes > Melanocharitidae > Melanocharis > Melanocharis versteri. Next base: position 1,543,592 of record VZTG01004626.1, read on the forward strand.
CAATTTTCAGAAATTTTGTAATGGGAAAAATGATAGTTTTTGCATTCAAAATGGAGGGAATTCAAAAAAGTGAGTTTAAAGCATCAGCTAATGGTCTGTGGCATCTGATAATACTCTCAGATTTGCAAGCAAGAGAGTGAAGTTGCTGTGACTTCAAACAAAATGTTTCAGGTTGCTTTGTGATTTGAAATACTTGAGTTTGAGTTCAAAACAATTGTTTAGAAAAAAATAATGTGTATTTTCTACTTTCTACAAAATTAACATAAAATTTTCCCAGAAGAATAAAAAAATGAGCTTCTTGGAAAGAATTTTGAAAACTCCCCTTTGAAGTTGTATTTTTTTATATCTGTTTCATTATGCATCTTTACAAAGCCATTAATGATATGCGTATGCAGCCATCTTCAAACTCCTTTAATACTGTTAAATTGGTATTGAGATACTTTTACTTGTGTGTAGAGCTTATCTGTAGCTTATTCTGATTATAGTGTAAATTCTGTTGTTGGCATCAGAATTATTGTGGGAAGGGAGAGTTACCTGCTTTCTACAAATACTATTAATTCTATTAATACTTTTCTAATTTTCCACCTTTTTTTCCTATAGTTACATAGCACAAGCTCCATAGCATCTGTACATTGTAATCACAAATGTTTGCAAAAAAATGATATGGAAGTACATCTGAAAATTACATGCACAAATTTTCTATTCATGACACTGATAAACTGCTAGAACTGTATTATACTAATAATTTCATTGCGAAGTTGTGATGCTTCATAACTATGAAGAACTTAATTTTCTTGTAAAGTAAGGAACTAGAAATTGAAATTAAATCATATTCTACAAAGACACATAAGATGTTTTATCTCAAGCTTAAGAATTCTTTCAAAAAAGAGCTCATTGCCTGGAAGTGTCAGTTGAAAAAAGGAACAAACCTAGTCTCATGAGATTATTAAATAATTGCAATCTGTTAGTGGGATTCTGTAGGAAAAAGGCATATGTGACTGCAAGTTTATAAGGAAAGGGTAATGGAAGTGCTTCCACAACCCTACACATTGCTGAGAGTGCTGTATTCCTGAATGATGAATGTAAACACATGTGCTGAGAGACCTCCTGGGTGACCAGGGGAGGGAAGATGGAGCCCGCAGGAGGAAATTAAAAGATCCTCTTGTGTTTTATCATTGAGGAAAATGAAAAGAATACACACAACAAAAAACCACAACCTGCCTGCAAACATCCTGCACAGCTGGATGCAGACACCAAAAAATGACAAATTGCTCAGGAACACATCAAGTTGAAAATGTGAAGGAGGTCCTTAAATATAAAAATCATGCAGAAATAGTCTGTCACAGCAATGATGAAGGGAGGGGTGAAGAATCCTTGAAGACTATGTTTGTCTAGTTTGTGAAGTAGACTAAGCAGTTTTTGAAGTAATAGGTATCAAGAGTCAGTGTCCTCAGGGTTTCCTTGCTGTTTCTCACCTACAAAATACTCAGTTTTATTGAAGACACACTGAAAATATACTTCAAAAAGTAGAGAGATCACGAAATCTATAGGGCTAATTTACTGAATATTAAAGATTTGAGTTGGACGACAACTCAAAATACAAATGAGTTACATTTTTGAATGACTTTCTAAATCAGTGTTTTGGAGCTTTGTATTGTAATGCTCTGGATGCTTCTAATGCTGCGGTGTTGTAGAAGTTCAGGGTGTCAGTCCCTTGCTTGGTTGTACTTTCTTTCATTTCTGATTTGGCTTGATTTAATTATGTTAGGTTTCTTTGAAACTGCCAAGTTACTCTGTGTGATAATACAGGTCTCTTATGCGTAGGGGGTTGCAGACTTTGCATAAATATTCAAAAAGGGAATTTTAATAAGCAGATTTACTGTGTGTACTGGGAACAATAATTTACAACCTAATACCAACCAACTGTGTTTCAGGACACAACTAGTGAATTAGGTGTCAGCACTTGCATATTTCAGTGATGGTTATGTACTTTTTAAGAAGTCTTCTAAGCTCCTACATGCTGTTTAAATACTTAATTATTACAGGAAATCTGCATCCTGATTTTTAAATCTATTCACTGTCATTAAGAAAAGTCAGAAAAGAGGAGGGCAGTTTGCTAACAGTCTACATCACAGAAATTATTTTATAAGAAATAGTCTAGGGTGTTTTTGTCATAAAAGATTCGGCTTGTTTTCTGAAGCTTGCAATGTCATTCTGACAGAAATATCTCATTAAAATGTTTCCACATGTGTTACGGGAAAGGATCCCTTATAAAAGTTTCAGGTCTCTTAGAGGGTGCCAGAAAGCATCCAAAGTTGGCTGTTTCTGGTTTGTGTAGACAGGGGAAGCTACAGCAAAGCTTGGGCAGTGGCTGTGAAGGCTTCATTCCAGTGTGGGCATTGCAGTGCCAGCGAGGCTCGTACGGTTCATCCTAAACATCGATACACTCTTGTATGCTGTAATGGCTGAAGCAGTTTTGTACCCAGTAAAAACAATGTTGTCATTGCTGATAACTGCCTTGTGAGAAGAGGCATTCTGCTAACAGTGCAGGGCCCAGCCGTGGCCTTTTATTAGGCTCATTATCAACTAATTATGATGACTTGCTGTGCAGACAGTGTCGTGCTGCCACTTGCTGTGACAATGATGTACAGCCTAGGGCCTGGGGTAACAGCAAAGGCTTTGAAAGCATGGGCATAGGAAGACCCTGTGCCCTGCTGATGGGCAATGAAAAGAGCACCCTGGAGATCTAGGAAAAGGCTGGTTTTGTTTAAGGATATTAGCCAAGCCAACGGGGTGAGGCACTTTCTGTGCCCTGGGAAAGAAACACCTGGTGAGCACCTTGCAGCAGGTGGAGCAGGTGAAGGGGTGGCAGTTTTCTGCAGAATCTAATGTCTGACAAAAGGACAAGATTGCAAGTGCAAGAGGGGGCTGATCCACCTCTTGATTCTCTCCCACCTTCTGGATGAGCTCTTTTCAGTCAGTTTGCTTAGCCCTTGAGGGTTGAGACCATCAAAATTGAGGTGACCATCAGCTCAGTGGAACCAGAAGATGTCTAAAAAAAAAAAAAAGCCACTTCAAAACATTTCCTCTATGGTCATAAATTGAATGTGTAATGTCTCTTTATTGATGCTGTCATGTTTGTATAAGCTCTGTAGTACATCCATGCTGCACCTTACTGACAGAATATCCTTAGTTCGTATGTTGTGTTTGGCAGATTTCTGTTTATATCAAGCCCTGGGTTGCAGAGTAGCAGAGGAAGTTTGAAATTGAACAAAGGCAAATGCAGGGTCCTGCACCTGGGGAGGAATAACCCCGTGCTCCAGTTCAGGCTGGGGCTGAGCTGCTGGAAAACAGCTCTGTGGAGAAGGACCACGGGGTCCTGGTGGACATCAAGCTGTCCCTGAGCCAGCAGTGTGACCTTGTGGCCAATGGTGTCCTGGGGTGCATTAGGAAGGCAAGGGAGGTGATCCTGCCCCTCTACTCAGCCCTGGTGAGGCATCACCTGGAGTGCTGTGTCCAGTTCTGGGCTCCTCAGGACAAGAGAGACATGGAGCTTGTGGAGCACATCCAGTGCAGGGTGACAAAAGTGATTAAGGGACTTGAGCATCTCTCTTACAAGGAAAAGCAGAGGGAGCTGGAACTGTTCAGCCTTGAGAAGAGACAACTGAGAGGGGGACCTCATCAGTGTCTGTCAGTATCTGAAGGGAGGGTGCCAAGAGGATGGATCCAGGCCATTCCCTATGGTGCCAAACAGTAGGACAAGAGGCAATGGGCAGAAACTGATGCACAGGAAGTTCCACCTGAACATGAGGAAGAACAACTTCATTGTGCAGGTGACTGAGCACCAGAACAGATTGCCCAGAGAGGTTGTGGAGTCTCCCTCACTGGAGATACTTGAGAACTGTCTGGATGCAATCCTGTGCCCTGTGCTCTGGGATGACGCTGCTTGAGCAGGGAGGCTGGATTGGGTGACCCGCTGTGGTCCCTGCCAGCATCACCCATTCTGTGATTGGGGGGGCACAGACACATCTATTAGAGTAACCTACACTGTAGTAGGCTGCAATAGACACACACGGGAACTGCATGACTGAGGAATAGCATGCACAAAATGCAGTATTTGTGGGTGAGGCGTAGAATTGACTTTCACATTCTGCAGAGTGCGTTGTTCTGGTGTAATACCAGTAACTGCAACGTGGAGCCTTTTACCTGTAGGGCATTGACTACTGATCATTGCTTGCTGGCTACTAGCTGCAGGGAGGTGCCAGATCCAGACTAGCTTCTAGCAAGAAAAAACTAGTTTGTGTGGAGAGAATTGCAATTCCAAAGGTGAAGATGCTCAAAATCACTAAATATTACTCAACAACTTTCTTCTTTATTTTTAACCATACTTTGTTCTATTTTCAATCATTTCCCTGTCCTAGATTATAGAATAGAATTGAGTGAGGCTTATTTTTCAGCATGACTGAGAACCAGTTCATATTAATATAGGGAGTCTGACTAATTTGCAAGTGAGAAGCTGGAGTGATCAGAAAGGTTCAAGAAAACAGAGTACTTTTTCCTCATGAGTTACGGAATATAAAAGACTGATTATGTCTTTTGTTTTTGTGGAGGACAGAACTCATCATCACAGCACTACCAACCCCATCCATCTGAACAACCCGACAATTTAAAAATATTCTGTCATAGCTTGTGGTTGTGTAGTTGTTCAGCTCCTTTCTCTAGAGTGAAATAATCTGATGCAGTATTGAAACTGCCACCAAGAATTGTTAATGTATAATTTATCTTTGCAATTAAAAAGCATTTTTAACCAAGTGTCACAACACAGTGACAAGTAAATTAGGCTGTGATTTACATTACAGTACTTTGCAACTTGATTTAGTGTCACCCTGGAGGAACTGACAAACAGCCCCAGTGGAGTAAGACAGTGCTTTCAGTAAAGAATGAATTCATTTCCCATGTGTTAGCAAGGATTGAAAGATAGTTGCTGCCTGGTATTGAAACAATGATTCATATTTTTTGTTTGTTTTCTAACATGTTAAGCAACACAACAGCAAAAATTTCTAGACAGAAAGAATACTTGGGTCAGACACAGTGATTGATAACTCTGTGTTTTTATAGAATAAGGCTTAGTTAAGCTTTTTTGTTTTTTCTTGTTATAGTAGGAGAGGAAGATGAATCTGGTTATTTTATATTTTCCTTAGTCGTTGTCTTAAATTGGGAGCTTTGGAATTTCAGAATATGAAAACCATGAAGAAGTCAGGTTAAATATTTCTAAATATAACTCACCAAAGGTAAGTTAAGTGAAACACGACACCATTTGATTTGGAAAAAAAATCCCTTAAAAATCATCAGTAATATCAAATATTTGCTATATTGGTATTTTGGGATATCATTCACTCTTGATTTGGGACACTTCCATGTTTTCTTGTCTTATCATCTTTCCAGAGAGACAGTACCATTATAGAAAGTAAGTGTGAAGCTGTAATCATGGTGGGATTTTTGTTAAAAGAAAAAGACTTATACAATGAGCTAAACGAGTAATTAATTCTCCTCATTAGCTGCAATTAGCAGTTTCTAGGGAAGCTATATGAACAGAGTTAGAGTGAGCTTTACCTGTACTGTAAACTTGCTTTGCTCCAGTTACTGAGGGTAGCTGAATGAACTTCTCATTGTCCTGGCAATGTGAGAAATGTTCTTGCAGTCTGTGCGATAGTTGCAGTCATTAGAGGTGGTTAAGCAAAACCATTCCTGCAGTGGGAAGGAATCATATAATCATAGAACATCCTGAGTTGGGACCCACAAGGATCCACATCATGAAGACATCCACAAGGAGCTTGCGTTATTGTGAGCGATTCATAACAGTCAATCCTTTAATCCACAGTTACAGAGATTTTGCTCCTCAGGTCTCTTTAGATTCTCTTCAAGAAAGGTGATGAAAAAATGAGAACAGCTCAATATCATCCAAACAGTTACAAGTTAAAAAAAGGTAACACTAGTTCCGCGTTCTAGGTGCATTGACTGCCTTTCACAGTGACTTATCACAGTGGATATCCATATACAAACACACAGCAGCAGAGTAAACAGGTGAGTAGGAGCTCTGAGGGCGTGCTTGTGACCTGCTTACTCTAAGGTCACAAACTCACAAGAGCCTGCAAGGAAAGAAGTGTTTTTCACAGTTTATAAAAGTTAGTTTCCCCACCATTTTTTTCAAATCAGAGTCTGAGCAAGTGGTGTCAGTTTTGTCAAAAAGTGTAAACCTTTGTATGACAAAGTGATCTGGCATTACTGTGACTTGGTCTCAAATGCCAGCTATTGCTGTACAAAATATAGGTAACAAGAAGACAGGTCTAGCACCCAGTGGTATTTTCAAGAGCATTTTCTTCTTCATGGGTTATTCCCATTGTTCTTATGCACCTGTGGTAGCCTTAGTGCCTTAATAAAGTGTCCTCAAAGATACTGAAAGAAATAGACTAATTTGGAAGGAATTACATGGCAGTTTTTTTCCCCCATGGAATATTAATTCAGCCCGAAATACAAATTCTTAGCTGTGACTTACAAGGTCTAGTTAGACAAATGTCTTGTCTGCAAGAAAAAGAATGGTAGTGAGAAGGCAAGATGATGAATTGTGAGAAAGCAATCATTATTATTATTTTAGTAAAGCTCAGGTGTAGTAGCTTCATTTCCTGATTTCTCAGGATGAAGGCTTGAGTACTTGGCACACATGAGGTGCTGTGTGCCTTGGTGTTGTCTGCTCCAGATCACTGTAAGCCAGAAATAAAAGTGGCATAGAGTGAATTTTCCTTGAGGAAATTTACTTCTGTTCTGCTCCTGCTGTTAGTGGAGTCAATAACAGGACTGACTTCAGAGCTGGAAGTTGAATCATCTTTGGTCTTTGCTATACAAAAGTCAGGGAGCAGAACAGTAATAAGACTGGAGCAAGAGGTGTTTATTTTATACTGACATGCCTCTATTAGGAGGGCTATGCACTCTGTCACAGTAAGGGAGGAAAACACTTCTCTGACCTGGCTAACTAGAAAAACCCTAATCTTCTATGCTCTTTGAAGGTCTTGGAAGTTACTGATTTTCAGAAAGTTTTTTTTCCTCTCCCCATGCCCTCCACCTTTGAATTCCCATAAGATTCTTTTTTGTATGTTGATGACCTAATAAATACGTTGAAAAGATGTTAACAGAAATTGAACAGTGCCCATTCGGTGCCTTTTATTCTGGGTGATCCAATTAAGTAACAGAGGTATAGATCCAGATGGGTGGCAAACTTTGTAAAATGAGAGCTTCATACTGAAAAGCTGGGTCAACTAATAACTGTTTTTTCCCAGTTTTGCTTTTAGAAAAACATTTTTTCTACTAGAAAGAAAGATAAGTCCTCCTTTCAAAAGCTACGAATTTCTGTTGAGAGCATGAGAGCTAAGTTTGATGTTGCTGACTTTTATATATTTGACTTGAAAGGTGGCCAGACTTTTGGATTTTCTCTGCTTTAGGTAATGAGTAACCTGCACCCATCTTAACTTGTGTCCTCCTTCCTTTTTCTCCATGGCATAGGTCAGTATTACAGAAAACCTGTTTTATGTCTGTCTAAAGTGATTGTATTGTGTGATTGATTTATGCATGAAATACGTCTGTCTTATTGCCCAATGTAAGACAGATTATAGAAGGGACATTACCTGAATGTGCATTGTTTTCTCAAGGTACCTGATGATATCTTGGCAGTGCTAATATCGCAATGTGAAAAAGCAGAATATGAGTAACAAGCACTACAGAGAAAAGGCAAATCTTGTAGTTTACCTTAAGTATTGAGTAGAGGAGCTGCTAGCAAGTCAAGCTGAGGAAAGGGACTGATTGTTTACCTGTTTTGTGTGTGATGTAGAGACAGAGAGATTTGTGGACTTACATTTAGCATTGTACTTACAAAAAGAAAGTATAGGAGATATTAAAAGTTAATCTAGTTGAAACTAGCTGGAGGCACAAATGGGTGTCTCCATTCCTTTACCCCTGCCTTTCTCCAAAGATCTGAGAACTAGTAAGAATTAACTGCTTGGGGCTGGGCTCCATACTTTCCGTAAGATTGCGTGTGGTTTATATGTTTATAAACAAAATACCCGTTTATCTACTGTGATTTACTGTATGAGTTTTACTCATTTTCTGGTGCGGTTAGGGTGGATAAGAAACAGAAAAGAGGCAGTGGGAAGGGAGAAAAAGTGAAAGTGATGGGGCAGGAGACTTCAGGAGAAAGGTGATATGACAGTAGCAGGAGACAGTCCTTCCTTAAAAAGGAAGACGTTTATTACCAATGAAAAGCTAAAGGCCTGGAACTGAAGATGTGTGTAATAAAACCAAAATCAAAGCGCCTTTGAGTTTTCTGCTATAAAGAAGGTTACAGGGCCTTCATTGCAGGACACAGTCAAGGAAGAAGGAAGCAAAAGGAAGGTGAAGGAATTTTCTCTCTGAGTTGTTTTACTTGTGTCTGTTTAGTATTTTAAAATACACACTAAATACGCTAATTGCACTGTTACAATTATTGTTACTACCAGCAAAAGTCAGGAGGCAGGTTCTGTGATGTATTTTTTACAAACCAATTTGGGAAGGTGGTGGAAGAAACAGGCATTTAAGAACTAAGGAGCAAAATATTTTTGTGAAGTATATTAAAGCACGTGTAATTTCCAAGGCAGTTTATTCTAAGTGATTATATCACACATTGGTAATTTTTACTTAACCTCAGCTCAAGTAAACTAGAGTGCAGAATCTTTCCTAAAAAATTTTTAGATTATTCTTAAATTATAGGGACATTTGCAAAAATGTTTACATATAATAGGAGCTTAACTTACAGTAGACATATTGTGAGTATCTTGTTGCTTTATGTAATTATATATATCATTTTAGCTGTTTCATATGTGGTTAACTATAGGGAATCTGAAGGCATTTAAGTCTGTACAATGTAATGATAGATGAAAAAAGGAAAAAGTTTGCATTATTAATATGTTTATTTTAGTAGGAAACAGCATAATTATAGGGATTTGGAGTGAATAAAAATTGATAAATGTTGGGATAAATTGTGGGATAATTTTTTTAACTAGGAAATTGGTATTTGGTGGGATGAAATTGTGCTTCTGTACTCTCAAATTTAGTTTGTTTCTATATTCCGGTCTTTCAGTCTTATTGAAGTAAACATCTTTTGTCCTAAAATTTCTCTGCATACTCTTATGGCATGCAATGAAAATCCTCAGCACTGTGTTATAAATGCACTGACAAGTTGCGCCCCAGCCTTCACAGTGCTTCAAGTACATTGAATGGAAAAGCACAAATTTATGTCTTGGGCTGTAGAAGGCTCCCAGCTGGGGCCAGGCAGCAGCCAGGAAGGTTCTTCTGGGAGCAGTGTGCCTGTGAGCCGCCCTGGCCTGAGAAGCCACTTAGTTCTACTTCCTGAGGTTGTTGCCAAGTATGAAAATGGGCGACGAGATAGATACACCTCGGGAAAATCTGTGATGTAATCTGTTTGATTTTACACTGAGGCAGAGTAGACAGTTGTTCTCAAAGCCAACAGCTGCTGTTCAGCATGGAGTTGGAAACTACCAGCACAGCAGAGCCCAAGTAAAATGTCTGCTGTCTCTCGGCTGATAGCAGTGCCTGTCTGGATGAGCTTTTTTTTCGTCTGCTGCCATCCAGCTCAAAGAAGTGCTGCAGACAGTGTATGTTAAAACAATTTGACATTTTGTGAAGCAGAGAAGAACTGAAACAGGCAGGAAATAAGAGTCACTTTTTGTAGGAAAATACAAAAATATACAAATGTGCGTTCAGGGACGCATCTTACTGGGAAACTAACTACAAGTAATAACAGAGAGAAAATGTTTGCCTGTGTGAAAGAGCAGTATTGTGTATTTTCAAGACCCAAGCTTACAATTGCATTTGGTATGCAGTCAAAATCATGCTTTTCTTATTGGCGTTCTTTCTAATTGTTGAAAATTTATTGTTTTGTTAGATTGTAATAGTGTATCTGAAATCTCAGAGTGGTACTTCCAGCATTTACCAGTTTATACTGAGAAGTAACTGCAGTGTTTATTCCCTTTTCGGTCTCCGTTTCTCTTTCCTTTTTCTCCATTTATCTTTCTGGAGAAAACCATGGTAGATTTTGTATTTATGTACTAGGTATGATTATGTTCAGCTGTGATCATAACATCCCAACCAAAAGGGTCCATAATACTTAATGCCATGGGGGAGGAATGAGACGGGGATGACTCTAGCTGTTGTGGAACTGAAACTCAAAAGATAGAAACATTTAATGTATAAGATGTCTGTGACGGATATTAATGTTGGTGTATATAAATCTAGTAATTATTTTGTTTATAAATATACTGTATTTTAGCTAAGAGAGAGGAAGGAGAGAAAAGCGCTAATAGGAAGCATGCTATAAAACTATCTGATCTTGAATTCTTATTTTTTTAATATACTGTAAAAATCTACTTGTTGTAGTTAGATTGCAGAATTGCAAGTTCCAGCCATATAAAAGATCATGATGGTCCTAACAATTTACATGATTCACTTTCAATTAAAAATATTCCAGAGAGATACAAAATTGCAGACAAATACTTAAAACACCTGTATCAGATTTTAAGTTTTCAAGTGGTATAAAGTGCCATAATTTTACTGACTTCAAGATTAATTCTAACATGTTGAGAAACTTGTCTCTTTGAATCTCCAATAATTTATCATACTAGCTGAGTTCAGGGAAAATTGATGTTAAATTCCACAAACCGGAAAGAAAATGCAAATCTCTAGTGGAAAAAATAGTCAAATGAATGTTTACAATAATTGACGTTTAACATCCTGTTCATGAACAAAAATGTTTATTGATGCAGTTTATGTAACGGAAAAAGTGTTGTATTTTAAAACTCAAAAGGGCTTCAGAAACTGCTTGGGGAGGCACTGAACAGGTTATGGTGAACCGTCTTAGGAGGAAGAATTCTTCAGTGTTTGGTCTTTAAGTAGCGGCTTCTTTAAAGATTCACGTGCTGTTGCAATATAATTTTTGATACACCATACTAAAAAAAGCTATGATTGTGAACCCTGTCACTGAAGCAAATCCCTAGCATGAATACCATTATAGAACTACTCTTTTTCCCCCTGAAATCCCAATAAGTGACATATGTGATTCTGATTGCACCCTTCCAAAGAGAGGAACAGGAGAGTTGTTGGACTTAGAGCAAACCTGTTTGAAGCACGGGAATATTTTGTGTGAATCCTCCTACACCGAAAGCAGACCTGATGAGCATTAGCCAGAGATGCTGTATGTGGAAGACTCAGTAAACAAAGTAGGGACATAAAAATGGTCAGTGAAATACGCAGTTTACAGGTTGGAAAATGGACTACAGCAGTAAGAATAAAGCGGTTTTTTTTCTTTCATAGAAAAATTAAATAAAGTAAATTTACAAGTGAAAACACTCAGAATATCCAACAGAAGCACAAAATTTTATATACCTCCGTGAAGTGTTTTTCATGCGGTTTTGTCATTTTTATAGTTTTATAGTCAGTGGCTAAGCAATATAGTCCCTGAAGCTTTTAGAGTGATTTATTTTATCCTAAGAATGATTAGGTCTGATAGTCAACAGAGGAAAGGAAGAAATAAGCAGATTGTTGCATTTGTGCTTTGTAATCTGGATTACGTAGAAACGCCAATGAGGAAGTAAGTATGTTCTATTTAGACACTTAGAAGTGAGTCAAGCAACTCATAGTGAAATGTTATAAACTGTAAACTATTTAAGAAAATAGTCAGAAATAGAAGAAAAAAACCGCAACTTTGCAGATAAGGAAGTTATTTTGGATGCTGTGATAATAAAAGATGATCTGCAGGAGGGGAAGTAACAGCAGTGCATTAATGAGCTCTGAAGGAGAGAGAATGGCAAAAAGAATTGTTAACTTACCATTGCACATATGTAGGACTTTTAATTGGGCCTGCATTCATTACTTTCAAGGACAGTGAGTAAGGGTTTATTATTGGTTTCATGAAGACATCAACCGGGATGCCTCAACAGTTTTATTTTGAATATCATCCCTGCAGTTTTGTGCAATTGGTAGTATTCTGTCTTTTCTTCCTTGATCTTTTCATGGCCGTATCCCTTCTTTCAGAGTGTAGAAGGACAGCTGGGGGAGACAGACACCTGCTGTAATGAAACTTATCATTAACAGAGATACAAGTATTGGAAGATTAGCACTTAATATTTAGGTATTTTTGTGGTGTGATTTTTCCTCTTCTCCACCTTCCCCTCCCACCCCCAATGGAATACTTTACTAAGCCTGTTCAGTAAGTAAAGGTTGTTTGTTTATTTTTTTTCAAGTAAAAGTGTGTTTTTGAGTTTGAAATGGGCTGTGCTTTCTGTACCTCATTCATGTGCAGACACAGAAGCATTTGGGGTTCTTTTGTGTACAGATACTGTTGCAGTTCTGTGAGTATAAGAAGTTACATTGTTGCACAGTTTGCAACAGCAAATACATAAGGAACCCCTAGCCAGACAGAACCTAGCGTCCGTGATTATAGCAAAGGAACAGAGTTCTGGAACTCTAATCCATAAATTTGACCTGCTCATTGTTGAAAATGTCTTAAAACTTCTAGCTTGACTTGAGGGTCGGTGAGAGAGATTTGGATGGGAATCCCAATAAGAATTGGATTCCTTATTTCTGGTGGCTACCATTTTATACGTTTTTAGAGAGAATAAGCAGAGATGCAATTGCACAGTGCTTCCAGTAAAAGTTAGAAATACAGCCTTCATGTATGGAGGGAAAAGGAAAAATAAAATCTTTGCAAACCACAATCTTTATCCCAAAAGACTATAAGAGATTTGCATGCTGTGAATATATTAACTGTGCATGCTAATGCAACACTATCAGCACAATGATCTCCAGCATTATTGAAGTACATTCCACATTTTGGGCTTATCTAAATTTGTTAATTAAGTACTGCATTTAAAATTTGAAAAAGTATGTTTTCTGTGCATTAAGGTCTAACAAGTGTGACACACTGCATATCTTCTAGTCATCAGCAATTTGTCTTAAAGCAGATTGTAATGGAAGTCTCTGCTCTTTCCTGAATACTTTGATAGGGGACTTTAAAAATAGAAGCTAGAAGCTGCAGCTAGAGCAACCAGTAAAAGCAGCAAAGGAACACCTAAAGAAGTTTTGTCAAATGTGGCGTTTCAGAGTTTGTATTTGTCATCATAATTAGGAATGCTAGATCTTTAACTTTTCTAAATATTAGTAGCTGTGGAGACTTGGACTGGTAACAGTATGTTTCTCCTTCATAATAAGGTTCTTTAGATGGGTATACTTTTTCCACTTGAAGAACATCCCCATGACATCCACATACCAGCATACAGCTGGTCCACGCATGTGCCATTTTGGCAGCAGGAGCTCTTTGAGATTCGTATCTGATGAAGCATTTCGAAGCCTACTTACCTCTAAACATAGGATTTTAACCCAGTGATTTCAAAATGAGATAGTGCATCAACTTTGATAAAATGAGGCATGAGAAGTTTTAAGTTTAAAAAAAAAAGGGAGAAGAAAAGAACTTACCTACTATTCAGGTTCTGAAAGAGGCTCCTTCCAGAATGTTGGTCTGGATATGAGCAATGCACCATTGCATGCAGCTAAGAGGGATCCAAAATTGTGTTTTCTGTGTATTGCAAAGAAAAGAAAAACTTTGTGTGTTGTTTGTAGAATGCCAAATCTTTCTCCAATGTTTTCATTTTAACCTAGTGATAAGGGCAAATCTGTAGCACAGGAGTGTTGCAACTTGAACAAGTTCAAAGCAATGTCCTATTTGATTAAGATAAGTATTATTTCCCTCAGCAACCCACCTAAAATGTCAGATACTTGAGTTGATACTGCCCAAGTAACTAAATATAACTGACATCAGTAATTATGATTGGAGATGGGTAATGATGTGTAACAGGAACTGCTCCTGGGTTTGAAATTGCATCTACCTTGCTTGTTTATGGTGTAGTTTGGAGCCACCAGTTCATCTCGCTCTAACTCTGGTAAACCTCACCTGAAGGGGAACAGCAAAGGCCAAAGTCTNACTCTAACTCTGGTATTTCGGGCCCGTACTGTGTAAACCTCACCTGAGGGGGAACAGCAAAGGCCAAAGTCTTCCCCAGCTGAAAAACCATGATTGCAGATCTTAAGGGCAGAGAGCCTTATTTCAGGCACGACACCAAACAATTGCATGAGGCATCATGCCTGTAAACCTGTCATTTCTCAGCAGGATTTATATACTGTGTATGGTTTCCAAGGTGGCTGGAGAGAAAGAGCACCATTACAAAAGGTCTGTGATAGTGGAAACACTTGCTGAATACTACTGAGTGGGATGGATGTTTTCCATGAATGGAGTTCCAGTCTTTGTATGATAACAGACTTACTCTGCCAACACTGAAATTATGTATCCAGTTACTCTAAAGTGACCATTAGAATTCCTTTTTAATTGGAGCCAGTGGAGAGACACAAAACAATGAAGTTACTCATGTATGAGAGGATTTGCATATCAAATATATAATGTAAGTGTTGGGATGTTTTTTCCTCAAAAAAATATCAACCGTTCCCTGGTATATGTGTTCTTTAAAAGAAAAAAAAAGTTACTGTGCGAAGTCTGGTGGAGGTATTTTGGTTCTAAGGGACCATAGAATAATCTGATCTAATCAGACAAAGTAATTGGTGGTATAAGGCATTTTGTCTAGACAAATGAAGATCTATTTCAGAGGTATTACTTGCTTGAGTATAACTTTAAAAGAAACCTCATACACACCACAGTTATCTAGTAAAATTTTAGAATATAAAGCCAAATTTTCATAAAGTTTCCAGTATCTCTCTAATGCTGCTGGTGATGTAATGTGTCTTCATGCCAAACGGCCAGGGTTTACCCAGATGGATGTGCACAGCTGTTTACTCTGTAGGTAGTGACCTTGGACGGAGATGTATTTCAAACCCTCACAGATGTTGGTTTCATGACCATGCTGTGGAAATAAAAAGTACAAAAGGCAGATTTCTAACAAGAAAGTACCGTTACAATCTTAGAGCATTCGAGAGTAAACTTTGGAAATCATTGCTCCAGCATTTTAAACCACTGTTTAATTAATTCATTAATTCAGCTAATGGAAATTATATTGAATTATTTCTGAATAAATTTATTTAATTCATTTCAGTGGAAAAAAATGGTGTGGAAAAAAGCATATCTAATTATTAGTGAATGCTACTGCAGTTAAAATCCTCTCTTCAAATTTTAAGATGCTGTATGTCTTAAAACAAGATTTATTCTTAAGAAAATTTCCTCTTTTCTAGACATAGAATAGAGTTGTTTTTGTCATTTCTTAGATCTGTCATTCTTATAACTAGGTAACATTGATGGACTTTAGCATTTTTGTTGTAAATTCATACATATGCATATCAGCCGTCTTCCTAAAATGAAGCGCCAAGAACATCAGCTTTGAAATACCAGGGACAGATTAGTGTATAAAGTAGGAATCTTTACAGTCCTTTCTAATATAGGCTTTAAAATTATTTGTAATGCTTCTTGTATATTATCAGCTATAGAAAAAACACAGCTCTGGTAAAATTTTAAAAAAAGTTTTTATGAATCCCCCTCTTCTGTATACACATATATCTGTATATACATTCAGTGGTAAAAATACTGTTTTCTGACATATTCTGAAACTGGAATTGAAAGTAGTTGTTGTATCAAGGTATTGCTTAAGAGCACAGGAAAGTTACATTTTAAAAAAACTACCCATGCTTAAATGGAAGTAATGTATATTCCCTTATTCACAGGTGATTCAAACACTTAAGGTACGCATCCTTAGAGAACTAAATCTTGATTTCTAAATTCAGCTTGGGAGCCTAACTCTATCTGAATAATGGAAAACAAGATCATATGTAAATCAGTAGGACTTACCATTTTAAGTGCTTCCATTTGTATTCATAAATATTTTTCTGTATTTTATACAAACAATATACATTTATCCTAAAATTGACTGAAAGACTGAGTATGTTTGGTAGCTTGTAAATACACCTTTACAAATCTGAAATCGTGTTAACTCATTTAATATGAATTTTTTTATGCAGTTCTTGCTAATAATGGTTAATACAGTATGTTATAAGATCTCATCATTCTCTTCTAGCTGTGTAAAACTGAGCCATGCAATTTGCAGTGTGAGAGTTTAAATTATGAATTTCATCAGTTGATTACAAATTATTGCTAAAATGATTTTTATAACCATCTATTTCTTGCGTTTTTAATTTTCTCAAATTGCTGGGTTCTTGCAATAAATTTCATAGGAGTCTTAAATGCCACTTGAAGCAGCTGTTCTTCCAGAGTACTGATATTCCTTCTTGCAAGTTTATTTTATTTTCTCTCTGCTTAAACTTGTGTATTGCCCAGTCCCATTATTTTAAAGGAATATGGTAAAGTAGACTGCTTTAAAATTGAAGAGTTCTCCGAGTTGCCTATTGTTGAGAAAAATAATGGGAAAATGACATTATGATGTCTCTTATTGGTTTTATATTTGATAAGCAGAAAAATAACTGTGATAAAGGTTTCGTACTGCTGGCAGCTTTTATCACTAGGACAAGATTGGCATGGCTGGTATCTTATATGCAGGTGTACAGGGTTTGTTAACTAAGAAGTATCATTGCCAAATGAGGCCAAAGGTACAATGAGGGCATCACCAGTGTTGCTATTCATTTCCAGTTACAGGATATTGTGTTCAATCTTAATTGACAGTGCCTTAAATTAAACCTGAGATTTGGTTGCATAAGCAGCAAAATCTTCACTAGAGACATCAAATACAGAAGAGTTTTCTATTGTGGGTTCAGATGCTTGTCTCTCATTTGCAGTTCTCTCAAGTTTCAGTAGTTGTAATTATAAGGTGAGAAAAAGTGGCCATTTTAGTTATTTGTAATGTGGATATGTATTCATGATTATGTGTATGTATGTATCAAAATTACAGAGTTTATGAATTAGAGTAACTTCACATTTTATTATGTGATATACTTTATGTTTTACATTTTTATATAAAAATAATATAAATAATAAAATTTAAATTATATAATAGTGCACATAATTATATAATACACATACTAATATTAAAATATTATAAATCTTGAAATATAATTTAAATATTGGTTTGCTACTGATACTGAAGTGCTCCTTACCTTTCGCTGATACAGCTATAGTTGCTACCTGTTGTCTTGCCTGGTAGAAAAAAAAAATGCATAAAATAAAGGCAAGCAAAAGAATCTCAGGTCCAGAGTAAGTTTTGCGTGTTCAGACTGCAGTTCCAATAAAGTCAAAGAGAACGACATCTTGAGAATGGCAGCATAGTGGCAACATGGATGTAATTTTGTGGATACTCCTAAAACAACAAAATCCAAAGATCTCAAGTGTCAGATTACCTGGCAGGTAGAGTCGCAAAAGGTCTTAATGCTTAAAAGCCATCTGGGACGCAGAAAGTTGAGTGTGAATACAGGAGAAAGTGTGATATTCTTCATTATTTGGTTTGAACACAGCGTGGATGATGAGAGTTTGAACAAGAGGCTGGGCTATTGCATACTGTTAGTTTTCAAGCAAGCATGTCATTCTAGGTATTTGTAATTGAGGGGGTAAACGCAGAATTTTTGTGTAAAGAATTAATGTTTTCTGCTGTTTCAAAGTATATTTGTATAGCTTTTTGTTTTCAGCAGAGTGTCTCTTCATATACTATTTCCTTAATGAAATGCCCTCTGATGAATTCTCTCTTCTGTGAGAATGATAGATGTTCATATTTTTAAGAATACATTTAAATTTGGGGAGTCCCAGCTAATAAACAGTGTTCATTTTATCACACTGATTTCCATGGAAGTATTGTCCATGATCCTCATAGCCAGAGGATCCAACAAATACTTATGTTTGGTACTTGACTGTTAAAAAGACTGTTAAAAACTTTAAATTTAGATTAAATGATGTGAGATGAAAATTAGGGAGCAAGCAGGGATGGAGTTTCTACTCCTTGAACTATTAATAAACAGGATGGAAATTTGGGCTGTGAAGTGTGAATCAGCTTCAATCCTTGCTATGCCTATTGGCTTTCATGTCTTTCTAAATCTGGCATAGGATTCTCCCATTTCTAATCCGTGCAGCATTTGTACGGTGAGCCTGATCCCCCTGGTTTATTGCGAGTGTGTAAGCACATAGCTGCTAATCCCGTGTGGTCTGGGTTTGCAGGTTGAGCCTAGAAAGTCTAACGAGTTCTGATGGTGTTAGATGCAGTATTCAGGTGTCAATTTTGCTGCACAGTGAAGTCATCTTGGATATGTTGGGACTCGCAATTAGCACACACCTAGTCGTGTGTTTATGCTTCTGTAAGTTGTGGCTTTATCTTCTTGCCTCTGGACTAATTTCTGAGGGGAGTAAAAGCAGACTGCATGTTACAGTTCTGACCTTAAACCCTTTGAGTGGTTGCGTGCATTTTTGTATTGTGAGCAAAACGCTCCTTTTTTGCAGAAATGAGCTGGTAGAATGATATTTGGTTTAATATTTGTAGAATATCAATGGAAAGTTGAGATGGCTTGTTGTGAACTTTTCCTTTTGTATTGGGTCTGGCTGAGCTGGAAAGGTGTTGATAGCACCCCAGTGTTTGGGCACTGCTGGGCAGGGCTGACACAGCATCAGCGCTGTCTCTCAGCATTCCCCCATCAAGGGGCTGGCGGCAGGAAAGATCCTGGGAGGGGACACAACCAGGCCAGCTGGCCCAAACTGACCAGAGGGGTGTCCCATAGCATGTGACATCAGCTCAGATATGAAAGCTGTGGAAAGGAGGAGGAAGGGAGATTATTTGTTATTTACAATGTTTGCCTTTTGGAGCAACTGCTACGTATGCTGAAGTCCTTCTTCCTGGGAAATGGCTGAACATCCCTGATGGGAAGTAGAAAATCTNTTTCCTTCTCTTTTCTTGTGCATGCAGACTTTTGCTTTTGCTCTAGAAAACCGCCTTATCTCAAACCACGAGTTGTTTTCTGAAAAAAATAGGAATAGGTGTGCAACAGATTGATTCCCCTCCAGTAAGTTCAGTGGGGACAGATCGTGAAACTGATAAATTTGGATGGGAACTTCTGATAATTAATTAATTCTGATAAATAATTAATTAATATTTTATAAAGTTAGGCTCTATAGTTAGTTTTATTTAAATTGTGCATCCGACATAATTTTATTAGTCACCTGATAACTCTAATCAGCGTCACTGTACTACACAAAAATGTGTATCCTTAAAGAAAATGAGGTTCTAGTCAGAGTTGACAGTCACTGGAAGGTTTTTTGACTTATCCAGTCTTTTAATTTTAAATGTCATCTCTGAGGGGCATTGAGCAGCGGAATAGTTTGTGCTTGACTTGGTGTATCTGTGCTTGTGCTGTGTATCCTCAGATGGTATTCCCTAGAGCAGAACAGTTATATCATTCTGTTTCTGAAAAGGGTTGGAATTATGGCCATTTCTGATACCAGAAGTAATTCTTTATTATCATTTTCAGACATTCCTTTCTAATTAACAAATAGAATATCTGAGGGAACATAAGATTAAAATGTCAGGATCTCTTCCTGCCTTGGATAATGGCTTGGTGAACAAAGCTCCTAAACCTGATGAAGTCACACTGTTACATCTCTCTAGAGGAATGGGTCAAAAAACTAGAATTTTCAATATTTCCAATATAACTTAAGGTAGTTTCTTTCATCTTGCTGGAAGGAGCCAGAGATGGTATTAAAGACTTCCCCTCCAGCTTTCGAAGTGCTTGGAGAGATTCAGAATAACATGGTGCTGACCCAGTTCTCTTAAGGTGATTTGTAGCTTCAAAGGAGATGTGCCTCACTGCTTTTCCTTTTGAAGCACGGCTGAGCTGAGGTCAACTGTCTTTTGAAGCCCCACAGTTGCCAAGAAGAACCCCAGGTCCTGTCTGCCTGATCTAGCCTCTTCTGACCAAGCACTCCTGCCCATCTTTGTGAATATACAGCTGAGAGTTCCCTTTGTGTAGTGTCTGTGTTTTGTTTGTTAATTAAGTGGGTGTTAATATATTAAATTGTTATGCAAAAATTTTTTTTTCTTTTGCTCTCCTTCCTTGCCCAGTGTCTTAAGAATTACATCCATCGATACCATACTAATGTCCTGACCAATTAAGTGCTGGACAGTAATTCTGTTTAAACATAAATATATATGTCAAGAAGGTTTCCTTTCTTATATAGGGAATTTATTTCCTCAATGTTACATTTTGATTTAGAGTTAGAAGTCTTTGTTCCTAGGTTACTAATTTCTTTAGATCCTAGGATAAAAGTGAGAGATATGCCTTTTTCTAAGGTTTGAAAAGACTAGAGTTATGTTTTGCAATTTAAAAAAAACTAAAGAAGTTCTATGAAACATTGTGGTATAAGCCTTAACCTTAAAGGCATATTATTTAAATTATATCAAAATTGGAGACTTAAAACCCCCAAAATTCCTGTCAAAAGTACATGCAGATTGTGTGGCAGATTGTTGGGCAATTTTAGATAAAATATGGCTATATCTTTGAGTAATCTTTAAGAGGTACTGGTTGTAAAGAAAGGAAGGCAATGTATTAAAAGTAACTTTCCCACACAGTCAAGTGTTCTTTCTCCAGAGATTAATGCAAAATGTTTGATTAGGGAAAATTTCATTTCTGTGGTAGATCACTTGTTTACACGTTGCTGAAACAGTCTCGTCCTTGAGCTCGTTCTGTTTAGTCAGAGCTCTCAAAGTCAGCAAGGTGGCTCGCAACAGCTTGCACAGGTGGGATGTTACAGGTAAATCCAGATGACCTAAATTCTACCCAGATCCACACTTCATCTTTTTTTCTTTATTGACTGCCTGTAAGTCGCCAGAACGAAAGGTCTTGGGAACATAAATAGAATTCAGACTATCTGAACCTGAGCTTTCGTCCTCTAGATAAAATGAGATTCATTGCATGCACCAATTGGTGTTTGTGTCCTTTAACTGGTGATCCACATACAAGTGAATTTCACCCTTTAAAAATGCATTTGTGCCTTCAGTTCTTAAAAGAGAGGGTTTTATCCTGAAGTTTTTGGTTTTATTCAAATAGCTCAATGCTAAATTTATAGTAAGTAGCGAAAATTCTGCTTTCAACCACTCTCATGTGACTTTTTTTTGGTAAGTAAATATCACTGAGAGGATACGGAAGCTGTGCCTCAAACAGACAGCACATATAATAGGGAAACTTGGGATATCTAATCTATCTACACATCACTTTTATTATCCCATTATGTATTGTTTTTTATGGAAAATTTTGTAATAACCTGCATAAGAAGTCATATTCATTTTGCGTAGTCATGCTTGTGAATTCTCTCTTGAAAATAGCAGATGAATTGCTATTCTGTTTTATATTTTAACTTACAGTGATTTTTTGAAAGGAGTTTAAAGTCTTTTGCTTTTGCATCAGGAGTAAACTATTTACGGGAAAAAACCCACTGCTTCCAAAATATTTTGTTAAAAACAATTCCGTGATCTCTCATTTGGCAAAGAAAAAGACTGAAGGCAGAATACCACAGAATAATTTGCAAACTTTTTAAAATTCAGTATTTAATTGCAATATGATCGGGTTTTTTTAGTTATTATTTTACCCATGAGAACTTCTATGGTTAAAAAAATCATAATCAAAGAATAGATACACTTTCCTTTGTCTCTTTTGCCTATCTGTCAATTAAAATTTAACTGAAATGGACAAGAGTTTTTGCTAATTTTTTATACTGTGTTATTTATAGCTAAAATGGTTTAGTATTTAACTTTGGTGTAGATGCCTCCCATTATCTTTTTTTCTCCTCCCTCGGAGAAGTACACTAGCAGTGGTTTTTGTTACCTTTCAGAGGATGCTCTGGAAAAGCCAGAAAGGTTCCAGCTTTGCTTTGGTCTCATTTCACATTGCATGATGTAGATAATTCAGTTGCAAAAAGTATCATCTTTCTTAGATCTTTTTGCCTGAAACAATTTATTGGGTTCGGAATTTTGCACCAAGTAAGTTTAGAGCCTGAACCAGCCAGGAAGAAGACATGATTAAGCCAAGTGAGTTGGAAGTAGACTATCATATGTTATCATATAGTAGACATCTATAGAAATACCAAGAGGATGGTGCCAGACTCTTTTCAGTGGTGCCCACAGACACAACGAGGAGCAGTGCCATTAACTAAACCACAAGAAGTTTCACCTCAACACAAGGAAGAACTTCCTTACACTGAGGGTGGAAGAGCAGAGCAACAGGCTGCCTAAGGAGGCTGTGGAGTCTCCCTCTCTGGAGACATTCAAACCCCACCTGGATGCATTCCTTTGTTACCTGCCACAAGTGACCCTGCCTTGGCATGGGGGTTGGACTGGTTGATCTCCACAGGTTCCTCCCAACCTTATCAATTCTGTGACTCTGTGGTGATTTCTCTTTTTCCCCCCTCTCCATTCTCTTATAAAACAAAACTCCATGTGGTATCTTTTTTTAACTGTAAGGTCTCTGTGCCCGTCCCTTTGTTTTGGTAGTTTATCCGTGTCCTTTTCCATAGGCTCAGTCAGTGAAAATACCCCTGTGGAATAACCTTTGAAAGAGAAATGATGGTGATGTCTTACATCACCTGACAGATGAGAAAGAAACAATGGAGAAATGGAGTATTCTCCTGCCCCTCATCCTTACAGGAGAGCCAAGCAGAAATCAGTCCCGTGCTAGTATTTAATTTCTCTTTGTGTTGTAGTGGATAGGAGCAGATGTTTCTTGACTGAATACAGGTGAAATGAAAAAACACTTTTTTTTTTTCTCATACACTTGCAGGAAATACTGTCTTAATCTGCATTAAACTGCTGACATTAAAAAAATGTCTTTTTCTTATGATGTATCGACAATGACAAAGTATGCCAGAATCTCTTCCAGAGATTCCAATGAATGAAAGGCTTTCATACAATTATTTTTAAAACTATGGTGCTCTAAAACAGTAGTAATAACATTAGAAAATAATTTTATTTCCTGCTTCGTCTTACAGAATGTTTCTTTCTAAAGTGGGGAAATAAAGAACTTATAAAAATGAGTTACTGTATTTTTTACAAGCAATAATATGTAATTCTAGGTATATGTGTAGTGGATGCTACAAGGAGATTACATGTATGTTGACAGAAGAGTAGCAGGAAAACAAATATGCCTTGCCTTCCAGAGGTGCATGGGGACCTTTTCCTGAAAATCCCCAGTAAAGATCTTTGATCCCCAGATAGAAATAAAAGGGAGGTTTATGCCCAGTGTCTGTGTAATCTTTGCTGTAAGATCAGCAAAGGTCAAGAGTAGAAAATTAAAGCATGGTTAATAACCAGAGAGAAATGCTATGAATTGCTGGCATGAAAGCAAAGACAGAGAATATGAGTAAGGATGAAATATTTTAAAACATACGCCTAAAATGCTGTATTAATTAGAAATTGCTTAATCTCACCTTTGGACCTAACTTACTCAAATTCTGTTTTTATACTTCAATAGTAACGATACAGCAAGGTGTAAGATTTAAGCTTTGTCAATATGGTTAGATGGTTGACTATAAATGGAAAGGAAATGATGAGAAGTTCACTTTACTAATCTTCCATTATCTTTTCAACTATTATAATGTATTGTCTTTCCCTCTTAGTGTTCCTAACAATAAAGGATTATTAATACATTCTCAGTGAATAGAGTTGAAAAATTGGTCATATGCTTTTATTTTGCTATTGAGTACTTGTTTCCAAATAAATCTGCTGCGGAAGGACAATCGCTGTGAATCAGCAGCTGCTATTGTTATAAAATAGAGCCTGTTGGTGACTCTGAAGATAGAGTTTTCTCTAGTCTTTGTGAGATATGCATAAGTATTTTTCTGCATTTAGTATTTTCATTTGGATCTTCCAGTCACTCTCATGTATTCATACTAGACCTATCATAATGCAGAGGAAATCTACACAAATAAATAAGAAAAAATCTTCTTCTTCAATGGCTTGCATATAGGATCTGGTCTTTCTCATCAAAGTCACTGGCTATGCTTACAGGTAAAAAACTAAAAAAAACCAGGAACAAATATGGAATTTAAATTCATGTCCTTTGTTCTTGTTGCTTTAGTGAGTTTGTTCCACAAAAAGATGCATGGTCTGCACTCCCAGCTGGTGACAGCTTTCATATAGAAGCTCCGGCTAAGAATCATATAATTGGAGCTTTTTCAAGAGGATTTGCTTTTCTCTCGGTGTGGCAACCCCACAATAACTAGTAGCAGGTAGAGAGCACCCTGGGAAGGTTCATGATCAATGGAGAGCAGCTGAACAAGGCAGCCCAAAGCCAGCAGGGTTGTTAAAACCTTTCAAAGGCAAAATCTGTCCTGCATGGGAAACAGCTGGTAAATGGAATGTCTTGTTTGTATGAAGATCTCCTGTTATATGGCTTTTCAAAGAAAGGGAAATGCTTTGGAGGCAGAACGGTCATGGAGAATTTTTTGGCACTGTTTGTGGGTTAAAACTCATGAAAAGCTGAAGAAAATGGAATTAATATTTTAAAAAAGGGAGATTTAAGGAATATTTTAGTAATAATAGATATATAAAAGTAATATGTGAAATTCGATTTGATGTTTCTCAATATAGATGATATAATGTGCCATAGTGTGATTATTACACAGTTGAGGACTGTTTTCTCCCCAGGGAGACCAAAAAATCCTGTTATAAGTTGTCATGCAGAGGATTTAGGGATGAGAGGCTGTGATTTATACCAGTGATAAGGGTGCAAAATACTCTTCCTCTATCTTCCAAGTACTTCCATGACAAATATCAACAAAATTGATGATAACTATGTCATTTCAAAAGGAAAAAGAGAATGCTAAAGAAATATGTGGCACAAATAGATATATTAAATGATTATACTTATAATAAAATTATTTGGTGTTTTCAGTATTAGCTTCAGTTTTATCTTGAGCCCTGGTAGTTAGCTAAGTCATGATATGTCTTGTCCTTGAAAGAGCATGTATGTTGACAAGCAGTTCAGGAAGGAATAATGATATTTTTCTATTGTTTATTTTCTGGAGAATTTGGACTGCTACATTTTCATAGGCTGTTCAGTGAGAAATAAGTTATTTTATGAAACATACACACTTATGTATTTTATGGATACACACATTAATGCCCCCTTAATTCTTGGACCTCTAACTGCAGTTCTTTCTCTGTTCACTGCTCTGATATTTTTGCAGAGCCAAGCCTATAATTCTGGTTAGCTTCAATGTTATAATGAAAGGTATAGCTTTTGTTGGTGATTGTTAGTGTTGTTTCTTCCTTCGCAAATGAAGAAGTCCTGCAGAAAAAAACTGGAGCTGTGGATTTTTTTGTTTTTCTTGCTTGCTTTTTTCTTTCTTTTCCTTTTCCATTTCCCTACCACTTCAGTCTCTGTTACTTGTTGAATCAAAGCTAGAGCTAATCTTTGACTGAAATTGGTTTGTCTTTCATAAGAAAATACTTCTTTTCTTTTCACTGCTCCAACCTGCCTGGGTAGATAGGTCGATGTTTATTTCACAGTCTTTTTCTTCTGAAACACACACACACAAAAAAAAGGTTTTCTGAGAAAATTATTTTTCCACAAAAGCAATGAATTAAAAGGAAAAAAAAATACCTGACAATATGCGATAGACAATATATGTACTTTGCAACTTCTGTCTTCTTTTGCATATGACTCTTGTGTGGTTTTGTGTCATAAAATTGCAAATGTGATACAAATAAATGCTACATACATACTGGAAAAATCCAATAATATAGGTGAAGTGGTTGTGAACATAATTTTAAAGGGAAGTATTAGGTATCTGCTTTTACCTTTATGCTCCCAAATATTTTTTTTTTTACTTTGAATAACCAAAATTTGAATTAAACCATTTTGACAAGCTAAAATATAGTCTCTTCCTCTGCCTGTTCTTTTGTTGTATCTCAAAACTTCTACCTAACTAGGTCAGAAATTTCTGTCATATTCCATGTGAATTTTCAATGCAGTAAACTTTCTTTGTAGCGACTGAGAATTTGGACAAAGAACAGCTGTAAGATCAGCCTACGTCTGTGGAAAGATTTTGTATCATTGAAGCGCAATAGCTGAGGATTTGGCTCACAGTTATTAAGAGATTTTGTTGTGGTTTTTTTGTTTTTTTTTTTTTTGGTCTCAGGCAGCTCCATCACACTGTGTTATATAAATGAACATGCCATGTTTAGTAGTAATAAAACAGATGGATATAGAACTTTTATCAAAATGGACTGTATCAGAATAGAAGTTGTGTAGAACACCTTGGGCTAAGTACCTTCTTGTTCTTCTGTAACTGCCTATGCAAGTACGTTTTCCCCAATATGTTTCTCTTCCAGCAGCTGGGGTTTTTTTGCCTTTATGTACGAAGCATTGACTAAGAAAACGTAAATACTGATACAAAAAGGCTTGTCTGGAAAAAAATACTGTGTACTATAAACATCTATACTGACAAGATAATCACTGCAGGAAATTTTGTTTATATTTTTTAAGGAATAGCTCTTGAGCAATTTACTTACCTACGGCAATGAATCAATAAATGTGTTACATCTGTGAACAGATTTTGAAGTGTTCACTTGAACATAAAAAATCTCATAGGTATTAGAAGTCATTACATTCTGAAACTGTAATATATCTTGAAATTCTTACACAAAATATTCTTAATATAATCAGAAATGTTTACCGTAGTCACAAAAAAATTTAATGTTAATTTAAAAATTCTATAATTTTCCCATGTAATGTCTGTAAATGGTTGAGGTTGCATTTATAATTATATGAAGTTTTTAGAAACAAGTTTGTTTGTTTAACTTTGGCTGAGTTCTGTGCAGGTGTTGGCTGTGTTCTTTTAAACATGATGTTGTGCTTTGTGTTTTATGAATGGTTATTGCTCTCTCTGCTCTCCCCATAGTGATTCTGTGGTTCCATGCGGTTCATTAATAGAGTAAGAAGAGTAGTATCTGGTGTAGAAATATGTAAAAATAACTTCATTTCCTCTGATTTATTTTTTTTTTAATTCTTACATGGAAAAGCTATGTTGTTCCACGTATATGCATCCTAGGCTATAACATGTCTTTCTCTCCTCAGGAAACTCCTTGATTGATTGTTGTAGAACTAATTTATTGGAAAAAGAAATTCAAGCTTCAAATGTAATGTTATTCCTGGTGAAATGCTGCACATTTGACAAAGACAATAATCTTTGAGCATCGGAATTATTATTCTTTTTCATTTCCCTAGACATTGTAATATTCTGATTTCCAAATCACAGATGACAGTGTCTTTTTAACCCTAGCATTAGTTCTGTATTGCCAAACAGTTTACAGAACGTGATGCAGAGTCATTATAGCAACTCTAAGTCCCAAAATCTACTTTCGTCTTGGCTATGATCTCATCTGGCAGACAAGACAGAGACCAGGAGCAAGACTCCTGTGTGATGCTGAGCTGTGTTAACAAATCCCAGCTTGGAGTTAAAGTGTAGATGTGTGTATTCATGAAAGTCTCATGTATACTTTAGAAAGTGATTTAGGAACAAGTAAACTCCAAAATACAGTGCCATCTGCACACTCTAAAACATTAAAGTGAAGGATCTTGTAAACATTTTATAAATCACAGAGTGTGCAAATTTCAACCTGGATTTAAGCTACGCCGATTTTTTTTTTCATAAATTTGCCAAATTAAAAGAAATACAAAATTTTTCAAAAGCAGTGAGCTGGTCGCTAATCCCTCTATTACCTATTGTGGACTCCTAATATGTGACATTTTGTTTTAAACGTTTTTTCCCTGTCTTATATGAAGCAAGAAACAAGAAAAAAATTTCCAGTGTTGAATTAATATAAACAGGTAGGTTTATTTTTCATCTAATCATTCTGTAAAGAGTCTTTCATCTAAAGCATTTTGCAGGGCATTGGGTAGAATGCCAGGGAACTGATTACAAAGATATCCATAAAAGAAAAATACCAGTCTCATAATTCTGTATTGATTACCTAAGCATTAGTGATTGCTGCAACACTGTGTAGCAGCACAAGTGTGAGTACTCTTTAAAAATTTTGTTGGCTTCAGCCTGACAGTTTTATTCTCACATTAGTAAATTGTCTCAAGAGTGCTGCCTTTTTCATGTCTAGAAAGTCACTTAACAGAACAAATGTTACATTGCAGGCATACTCTTACCAACAACTGAGAAAGCATAATCTCCTCGTGCCTAAAACTGTAGAGGAGCCTGTGTGCCTGGCTACTGAATGACTGAAAATGCTTTCTTGTAAATGTTTCGATATTGTCTGTGAGGGCAAATGAAATCAGTTTCCCTCATTCCTCACACCCACCCATGCCCCAGAATCCTGTGGTATGTGGTTTCCAAATGACAAATAAGGGTATTTTTCATTACTGGCAACAGTTTGTGGCTGCAGACGAGCTTTCCTCATCTAATTCATGTTGATTTTTGTTCTTGATCTTTGCTGCTGTGCCTGCTGAATAGGTATCTAAACTCCGGTTCATTCTAATGGCCCAGATACCTCTTTTCATGATGAAGGCTTATTTTTTTTTTAAGTAGTGCCATTTGGGTTGTAGCAGCTTTCTTACCACTCCTGCTATAAAAAGGTCTCCAGAAATGACAAAAATACTACTCCTTTTTCCCTGCTCCCCTCTGTTGGTGGCTATCTGGTCTTTCCCAGCTGACAGCAGAGTACCACCCACACGGTTCCTCCTGGAGGAGGTAGAGCTTTCACTACCCAGCTCCCTATTATCTCCCAGATGCTTCGTATTTCAGCGTCAAGAAAAGTTGGTTCTTTTGTGGGGCAGAGAAAGGTTCAAATGAAACAAGATTTATTTTTTATTGGTGGTGGCCAACACACTGCAGCACAGGTCAATAGGATATTAGTACAGTTCCTTTTATACTAAATCAAACCAATGTTCCAGCTGTTCTTAGTGTTCGTAGAGGTTTTGATCTAGATACGGCCAGTACAAATGCAGAAATCTAGTGAACAATTAAAAACCAGCATATCCGAAACATCTGTGAAACTATGTAGCCAGATTTGAGCCTCATCATTTGTAATAATTTTTAAGTACCATTGTTTTTTCTTCTTTTTGTGTGTGGTTGAGGAGGGAAGTTGTCATATTTTATTTTGTGGCATTCTTTTTTAAGCTGAGGAGAGAAGTTTTTCCATGGGAAAGAACTAATAAGAGTATTCCTTTTCCTCATCTTGTTTATGAAGGCATTACAAGGAAAGTAAGGTTAAGAATAAAATATAATTTCCTGTGAAAGTGACAGTAAGTTGGAAGGATATTTTATTTCTTTTGAACCAATAGAAGGCATAAACAAAAAATGTTGCTTTGAATAAGCTTGTGGTACTTGTCTTATGAAATGAAACTTTTGCAATGAAGTCTTTTTATTTGTTCTGACATTACAAAATTCTTCCATTTGAAACTAAAATAAGTAACATATATGCCAGTGGATTCAGTACAGCAATATTGAGAAATTATGACTGAGATCAGAAAATGTGTAATATATTTAGCAGTGGTTAGACTCTTTAATAAGCTTGCTAACATAGACTTTCTTTTTCTATGAATAAAGAGTTTTAAAACATGTTAATTCATTTAAATTTGCTGATAATATCTATTCCGAATGCCTGAGTCTTTCATTTGCATGGAAGAATGCATGAGAATATTAGTTTTGGAATGCACTTTTTAAAAAACATACTCAGTTTCTGAGTGTGCTTGCCTCAGTGGAGTATCAGCAGTGATTAAAGCCTGCCTGTGCATATGTGCGTGTGTGTTCCTTTGCATCTAGGGAGCAGTTATCCAATTTGTGAGCGGAACTAATTTCAAAACGTGTGTCTGGAGCAGCAAGATTCTTCTCTCCCACACTTGTAGACTAGAAACTGGTTTGACTTCTCTGTAAACTGTTTTCCCCTCTGAAGGCTTTTTTTTTTTCTTTTTTTTTGTTGTGAGTTGTTGCCAGTGCCAGAATCACTATGCAAAGAGACTCAAGAGCCCACGTTGTTGTGAATATTTGCTGTTTGCCTGACATCTGCTACTTCATTGGCACTCAGTGCTATCTCAGGTTCAGCAGGCTATCGAAATATCTCCATATTTTCAAATACAAATTTAGGAGCAATTTTGTCCTTAAATAAATATTAGAATTTGCTTACACTGTTTTCTTGGTTGGTGTGTGAGGTGATAAAAGAAGACAGGAACACAGGCTGGTTATGTCAGGTTAGTCCTTAGATCTTAGAAGTTAGGGGTGCTCAGAAGATTTATTTTGTGATTTTTTTTTTTAACTGCTTCTGTGGATGTTGATATTTGAAAATTTTATCTGTTTCTTACAGATGTCTTTTCTTCAAAGATAAGAACACTGATTTAATACCATTGGCTTAGACAGAAATATATATATGTATGTATTTTGTATTACTGTTATTTATAATGCAGGGAAAGCTTATTGAGAGTTAAAGTGTCATAATGCCTTTAAAATAGATAATGAAGGGAACATAGATAAAGCAAATTGTTATCACTGTCCTTTCAAAAAAAAATTAGATTATGATCTCTGAATGAAGATTTTAAGGCTCGTTCGTGTTGTCTTATGGTGTGTTCTTTTTTACAGACCTTTGTAAATCCTGTAACTTTATATCATGTGTCATAAATTAAATAATTTACCTACTGTAAACTTGTGTACTAGTATTGCAAAATGAGGAACACTCTGCCGAAATATCTAAGGATATTTTTCCTCCATGTTCTTTCAGCTGACAAAATAGGTATAATTTAGAATGGATCAATTTCCTGGATGTATTTTAAAGTCTTTACAGAAAACTAATACTCTTTTTTTCCCCTCCTGTTTTGTTGTTTGGTTGTTTGTTTTCAAATAAAACAGCTCTAAATGCTTTGTTGCTGTCGTGTTTTGGTAGCAGAGGTGCAGTGGAGCAGATGTCTCCACATCAGTATCAAGTTTTGCTGTAGAGGCTGTAGTTTGCTTATTTCTTTTACTAATAGAAGTAAACAAGGCTGTAGGTCAAAATTTTATTCTTCAGAGTCTACTTTTTTAATGACATCCTTATTATGGTTAAAATCTACCACTATTACTATTCCAAAATATTGTCAAACAGCATTGATTACTTGGTAACTCAGATTAATTCCTTGTCAAAGCAATTTTTGGTTTGGAGACATTTTTTTGGACTTCATAATTTCTTTATGGTGGCGCTAAAGAAAAAAAACTACCATTTTTTTTCCCTGCAGTTGTAGCAAACCTAAATGGCAGCAGATCAGCAGTTACTCAGTTATGATCCTAACTCAAATGTGTTATGCAAGATGATATTGATGATTTACAGTTGACTTCTTATTTACCAAGTGTAGTGATAAATGTGTTGGGTCTTTTTTCTCTCTAAAAGTGAAGAATTGCTAACATGAAGGGATAAGTTCATTTATCTTATGTTTTGTTGGGTTTTTTTTTTGCATGGGTTTTGTGTGTGTGTGTGGTGGTGGGTTTTGGGTTATTTTTTGTAAAGCATTAACTTTGCTCTTTCCAATTTAATGTTGAAGTTCCTCTGCATTCACTTCTACTTACTTCACTACTTTATGTGGATCATCTTTTACCCTCTAAATGTTAAGATGCCTATGTAAGTAGGAAAAATCTTTTATGAGAAGTTCTTTTTTTTTTTAATTGAAAGAAAAGCAACTTGTACAAAGACTTAAAAGTAGAATGTAAAGTTACGTTTCTTATATGGGAATGCTGCATCTGAGGGGCCCTCGAGTAACCTTTTGTAACCTGAAATATTTTCTTTTGTTTTTTAGAATATCTGAAAAAAAATAGAAGTTTCTACAAAACATTAGGTCTTTTGATGAATTTTCACTACTATCCAGTATTTAGTAACCCTTTAAGAGCCTTCTAGGAGTCTTTCCTTCAAGTTAAACTTTCTAAGAACAGGCACCATCCTTGTCTTTTGCTCCGTGAGTATAAGGAAACAGTATTTATCTTCTTTACTGAGAATTCCTTTAGCTGTAATGTTCATTGATTAATGTCTGTTCAGTGGTCCTTCTGCTGAGATTTCCAGAAACACTTTGAATCTATGAAATAGAATGGATTTCACTGTTCATGTGATGTCGGAGAAAGTATTTTGTCATTGGCTGCTTGGTTTTTGTGTTACTTTAGGGGTGCTCTCCTGTAGACTGCATTATGAGAAACAATAAATAATGTTTCCTCTTTAGCTTTTTTATACAATTTATGATTTCTGTAGCCCACTAAGCAGAAGAATCTTGAAGCTGTTCTCAGCAGCTTTTCATGTCTTTGACCACCTTTGTTCCTTTCCTTCATACAAGATTTTTAGCTTAATTTCATTTAGTCACATGTTTCTGAGGTGGGGATGAGCAATCTACAGTACTAAAGGTGCTTAGCCATCGTAGTTATGTAGTTAGTGGCATAATAATTTATTCTCTATCCCTTATAATAATTCCATAAGTTTTTTAACCTTTTGGCTTCTACTGAAAAGAGATCACAATTTCTGTTTTTTCCAAAGAGATAATTATTTACGACTTGTCATAAAACTACCATAACTATGTTATCAACGCTCAGTTTTGTTTCTTGTTTTGTCAACCATTCTTTTCCATTTAGCTTTAATTTTCTTTATTAGGATTAATTTCAAAATCATTATTAAACTTCGATTTGGCATTACACTTTCCTTCATATCCTTTGTTGAACTTACTGAAGAATGCAGAACTCGAGACAGATACTGTAAAGCTTATGGATATTGCTTATTGTGGAAAGGACCATAGATTCTTCTCACTGCTTTCCCATCACTAATGCATAATCTTTCATAAAGATGTTTTCGATTTTATTTAATGATAAGTTAGTTTCTTTAAGAAAGTTTGAAAGACTAAAATAATTTTGAGAATTCTTCAATAAGACCAACCTATTCTTTCTGTAATGTTCTACTTTGAAGAATCTAAGTATATTTGTCAAAGACAACTTTCTTCAAGCCAACACTTACATCAAACCATTACATAAAACACCACCTGATGTGCATTTCTGGTGGATGAAATTTACCTTTACCAGTCTTTTAAGTTATTAGTTTTGTTTAGAAGATATGTAGTAAATTGTTTTATAGTGCTGTGTAATATATGCATAGTGTAATGATTGATAGAGGTGGTACTGCATTTCTGCTTTCTAGAGGTTTCTATCTGCTTGCCACGTATTTGCCTAACAAGGCCAAGACCCAGCATTGTGACTTGACAGTTCTAGGTAAATGCTGTGGTGAGGTCTCTTACTCCATCAGTGTCTCCAATGAATTATACCAATGCCAATATAATCATTCCCATCTTCAGTAGTTCAGTGAGGACAAATAGGTTCTCAGAGCAGACCTGCAAAAATAGATGTTATATAGGTTCTGTGCGTGACTGAGTGCCTTTCATGGTCCTGATCTGGTGTTGCTAAAATAACGTGTGAAATCAGTTGGATCTATATATTTGTTATATTATTGGGTGTTAAAGGACAGTGATTATAACCAGTCATTACAACAAAACCCTCCACAGGATGTAAAAGACTGTGAATGAAAAAGAAATGCTCTTTAAAACATGAAAACACTTAACAGAATATAAATAAGGTATTGTCAGGCTCATAGTTAGATTTGTCAGCAGGAATAAACTCCTTTAACCTAATAAAACATTAATATCTCCTTCTCATTAACATTAAAGTAATGCTGTGAATAATTGAAAATTGTAGATTGTCATCATCCTGTAACAGGAAAGTATTTTCTGTTTCTTTATTAGTAAATAGGATTACAATAATTTTTCTAATTTTTTTCATTTCTCTCCATCTGAGGTGCTCAGCATAGTTCTCTCCTGTCTCAGTGCTGCTTTTTTTTGTTTTAAGAGAAGCTGTAAACCAGTGTAACTAAGGACATAGCCTGAAGCTTACAATTTCTGTAGCTCATTACTATTCTTTAGCAGCAAACATGCATATAACATAAAGCAGGTGTATTTCCTGTTTCACTGCACCTCTGCTTTATCTGGCATCCTACAGCTAAAGACAGCTTCACAGAAAAGACCATTTAGTGGATATATTTGAAAATGTATCATTAAAATTATTATTCTGAATACCATAAATATGTAGATCAGAACAAATAATTTTCCTGTGTGATGTGTTTGTTGAGAGAGTGTTCTGCATACAGATGGTCTGATATTTTAATCACTTAGGGCCACATTCAGTCAAAAATATAGGCAGACTGTGCCATATTTGGATAGCAGATTAAGGCAGCCTTCCTAACTTGTTCAGGTAGCTGTAGCAAGGTAGAGAGTGAAGCACTGTGCCTTGCATGTCAAAGCAGAGAGATTGTCTTGTGTTTGCCAGAATTTGTGAGAATCATCTTTAATCTTGTAGTTCATAACAATATTGCTCATCCTGAAATATCTGGAACCATTGTATATAGAGTTGTTAAAACTGAGTTTGTGGAAATGTCACATAGACACTGAATTTCTGCTTTTCTTTATAAGCTAAGTCACGTATAATTAAAATTGCAAGCTCATTTTAGTGCTATTGTTCTAGTTCAGCATTTTTCACTGCTAAGAGTGTTTGCTGTCTTCATAGCTTCTGGTTTTTGGCTTAATTCAAAAAACGTTATATGAGTCTCAGCAAACTCTGTCAAATAAATGTATCGTTACCAGCTGGAAATCCTTTAACTTAATTAACTTCTGTGCATTGTACTCAGGTCTTCACACAGAGCTTTTCACTTTTTGTTGCTCATTGTATGAAACAGCATTTATTAGGTCAAATGATACCTGAGGATATACAGAGGGACAGTAAAGTTGTAACCTGAGAAAAAGCTCTTTCCAGCCCACACTGTATGGATGTTGCTTCAGGATCCTAGGTACTAACTGATAAGTCAGAAAATCATGCTTGTGGTGTTCCTGGAAATCTCTAGGTTCACATCACTGTGATGTGTACAGAAACTCAGACAGTGCAACAGAAATCTTGAGGTCAAACAGGATCGCACTGTATTTGGGAAGATGAGCAGATCAAGATAAATTTGGGAAAGCGAAGAAAGTTTTTTTATGTTTCTGAGAGACATAGCAATAATAACAATTTGTGTGTGAATAATTTGCTGATGTTAGGAGACTTCCTTAAAATCATAGGACTGGGGGAATTTTCTTAAATGTTACACTTAACCTGTGGCCAGAGGGAAAACAAAACCAATTATTTTGTTTGGGGTTTTTTAATTATGATTTTTAAGTGATTTTACATTTCAGTACCTGGAGAGGGTGGTAATTTTGATGATTGGGTCTGGGGGTTGAGGATGTGTGTTTCCTGGAATTTTTGTTTCTTTGGGTGGTGGGGGTTTTTTATGCATGTCTTGGATAATGTAGAGAGTATGTTTGTGAATCTGGCAATTGTAATACCACACGAGAAATGAACTTCTGCATTAGGGATATCTTTACATTACTGGCATTTTAAATATGCTTTATATGCTTATGTAAAAATAGTAGGTCTTTTGCTTTGTGGGGTTTTTTTTCCACTTTTAAGGAAACTGCAGTATTCGTAATCTATAGTACTTGAAGCAGCTTGGAAGAGGACTAGAAGGGAGATGGGTACTCTTCCTGCGAATCATTAACAGGAAATAAAATAATGTGATAGGGGAAAAACACGTGGAGGAAGCAGGACAAGAGGATTAGCATGGGATGCAGCGTGCTTGCAGTTTTTTGCCAGCCCAAATGGTACAAGATGGAAATCTGCCTGAATTGAACTGCGAAAGAGAATAAAAAGATATAATGGTGTGTAAATCCCACCTTTCCCACATGAGATAGGTTGTGTGTAATGGAGGCCAGAGGAACAAGAATTATGTAAGAAAGTTCTTTATCTTGCTGAAAACAGAGTGATTGGTAGAATAATTACCTTGTAAAGGGCAGTGAAATGAACACTGAGGAAACAGATGTTATGGAAGTAATCTGTTGGGAGGCCAGAAACTCTTTAGAGTATGAGCAATAATCCATTGGAAATGACTGAGAAAAAAACTGTAATTGTATTGCAGCACTCACTAAGGAACTACACACAGATTTCTCAGTTATTTTCTTTGGTGTTGTCAAAATTTAGCAGTACAGTATCTTCTGTACAAGGTGTATTTTAATTTGATAATGAGCTGCTAGTTTATCTAAATGACCCCAACAGAGAATGCTGTGTTGGGTATCAACAACTGAACAAATTTCAGGATTTGACACAGCATTGTGTGATACTTTAGATCACACTTGTAAATAAGGGAAAAAAGCCCAACAAATACATTGTGTGTGAAGGGGTATTTTTATTGTGAGATTTTTTTAAAGGTTTTTTCCCCTGGTGAACACTTGAGGTTTTGGCCCACTGTAACCAGGACAACTAACTTCAGATGCAGAAATTTAGAAAAACTTAAAATTTTGCTCTGGAATGGTTTAATTATTGCATCAGGACTGGAGACCTAGACTTCCAAGACAGTGTGTTGCAGACCCCAAAACTGAACTCAAATGCGCTGCAATACTTCTGTTTTAGCTCAACTACTGTTTAGCAGTAACAATAACAACTTTAAAAATATTTTTACCTCTTGATATGACAGAATAATCCAAAACAATTGTTGTTTGGTAACTCTAATCTGTTGCTCATTTTAAGTGTTTTCCTGCTTTTTACCATGCTCAGTAATTGCTCAAAGCCCAAAGCAGCAGTCCTGTATCTGAAACATATGAACTGGTCTGTGTTATGTGCAATAGGCTTCCACATTCTTGTCAGAAACAGTCCTCTGTGTCTTCTTTTCCCACTTAAAAATATTTATAATTAATAATGATCAATATTTGTATGTCAAAGACTCTTCATACCCTTAGTTTGAAAGACTGAAGCCTGTGACACCGTATGAACTTTCAGAACTCCCAGAACATTAGTCCCTGTTGGAAAGTTCCAATTAGTCTGGCAGTTTTCCTTGATGTCTTATAACTGTTGCTAATCTGAGGGAGATAAGTTGAAAAACAGCCAGTTTGTTGATTTCTTTCTCTGCCTGTTTATGGAACTAGAGAATTGTTTTGTAACTCTTCTTGGTAGATGTCTGCATGGTGAGGACTGCATGTCTGTGACACCTCTGCTGTTTGCAGTCGTGGTATTGAAATGGGACAGTGACATATTTTTAGCACTTGGTAGCAATTACTGGCACCATAATTTATGTATATATATCTTTCTATAAATAAAATAGAAAATAGAAGAAAGCTTCTCATTTTCCCTTTGTTGTGTTCAGCACCTTCATGACAGAAACTACGTGGGTTTGAGCTGAGTACTGACTTTTCCTGTCTCTTGCAAATCTTGCCTTTTTCCTTTTTTTTTAATGTATCTTTTGTTTCAAGCAAATACTCTATCACTAAGATTATTGTCAGTTCTTAACACTTCTGCTTGCCCATGGCTATTCACTCTTAATATTGCTGCACCTGGCACATATGGGCCTCTGTGTCAGTCTAACCAGAAAATAATGAACTCCTCATATCCATTCACTGATGAACTGATAATTTTCTGTTGCAATATTTGTCCCGTCCTCTGTGAAGAACTTCATTGGACTAATGTTACTTTTCTGATCCTTTTTGCTAGTGCCGTACTTGCTTTGCTGTGTTTTGACGTTCAGTTTTTGATCCTTGCAAAGACGAGAACATACTGCCATTGTTTGCCCTTCTTCCAGATTTGGGAACTGCTTATATGCTTAGACTTGTTTCCCTTGCTGCAGTTTGTGTTGCTTGTCATACATGGGCTGGTTTTTGGGTCTTTTTGGTTTAAATGTAGATTTTTAATCCTATTTGCTTTTCTTTCTCAGGAATATTTCTTGCAGTACTTTGCATTATATGTCCATAGCATTGCCCATAGCACAGTGAGGTTTTTTTCAGCTTCTCCACATACAGTAAACAAGAACTAGGTGCTGTAAACTGTTGCAAAGGAATGTAATGTGGGTTCTATTTGTGTGTGATTTTCAGATGGAGTTTCGGACTTTCCCTCTTCGTATGCTATTACTCCAGTTTTTTTACAGATCCTATAAACTTTTTGCCCATAGCCTTCTCTTATCTCATTGGGTCTCAGCTTGCTTATTAGAAAATGTCAGCACACTTGTCTGGCACATTCTGATAGTTTTGGACACATAATGCCAGGATGTGTCTTTCTGAGTGTTGGTCTGGTCTGGTCATGTTCCGTGTACTCGGTAGTCTGGAAGATTTTTAGGCAGATGGCAGTATTTATGAAATTTGACACATTCTTAGCATGTTACTTTTAAGTTAACTGATACCTTATTGCCCATTCATAAAAAAAAGGAAAAAAGTGCATAAGAACCATTTCTGTGTTCATTGAGAAGAAGCATTATCTTTTACTAGTGCCCAATAATAATTTGAAATTCTACGTGAATTTGCTTTTTCCCCTAGAAATTTCTGTTCTTTTGTTCTTTTAGAGACACTTTCATTCAATATTCTTATTGAGCACTGTTTCAGCTTTCTATTTCCAGATGTTGCATAGAGTCATGCGTCTTGACTTAATAGTCCCTATAATCTCATTTGCGTATCATGATTTCTGCATAAGACACGAACCAGTTCTAGCAACTAGTTTAAATGTCCCAAGCCTTGTAACAGTACTCTTCTTGCCTTGTATTCTGAGTATAAGTGATCACAGGGTCAGAAGTACAAATTGTTTTAGTTTGCAGAGAGGTTGTTGCTTAGACACATGCCAGTTTTTGCATGGTAATGAGGCAATTTGTTGTTGTATGTTAATCTGTTATTTTTCTATTTTAAAAGTATAATGAATGCTGGATAGGTTGAAATAAATTTGCATAAACTGTTATGGGTCAAATTCATGGATTTTCTTTCTGAGTTTGTAATGAGACATGAAAATTCTAATGAGACGTTCTAAATGAAAGAGGTTCTTAATATGATGCTATGAATATAGCTGTGAAATGTGTTATGAGAAATGGAACAACAAGAGAAGAGGAAAGTTTTTCTCTAATAAGAGATTTTTAAAAACGAACAACCAACCTTCCTTTTCAGGACAGCTTCTTACATTCTTCTCTGACTCAATCCAAACTCCACTGAAGTCCCTTTGGACCTGTCTCTGAATTTAGCTTGTAATTTCTGGAAAGTGTTGCACAGCATTATGTACTTAAGCAACCTATTATAACAGAGAGACTAAGAAAATCTAGGTATAGATTATTTTTTAAAGTGATGAGCAACAGCACAAAAAATAATAATTTCTGTTATAAAAGACTGCTGCAATTATAAGATATCCATCAAATTCTTTAATGTCGTAAATATTGATAGAACAGTAATTTATTTTAAAATGAAGACATTCTGAAAGATGATGCAAAATGAATAAATAATATCAGAAAACCTGAGTTAGTGGACAATTTTCTAGAACCTCTCCTGAAAAAAGAGCTGCTCCATCCATGCTGTCATCTCCTCTCGATGATGCCTGGTGTGCCAGCACAGCTAAAATAGTACATTTATCTCCTTACACCTCATTTGAATCCCTTATTAATGCTGACATCTGTTCAAATCTTAATTACCACATTACCACAAATAGTCCCTTGTCAAATCTAACCTAATTTAAAAATAGCTCAAAAACACAAGTGCAAAATGTGTCTCTGTGTAATACAATGATGTTTTATTAATAAAGTAAATGGATACACAATTTGCATAGTATCAAACCCATCAAGATTACAAAGGTTTTTATTCAGTTTATGGCAATTTTTCGTCGTGACAATTTATATTGTTGATAACTTTTGTATATGTGGAAACTGACTCAAATGCATTATACTTGGAAAGATCATCCATTATCTTCCTAGAAAAACTTTTTTGTTTGATAGACAGTTGTTTTGTAGTTATGTGTCTCTAGCTGATACCTTCTACAGAATTGCAAATGTTATTATTGAAAAAAACCCAAACCAAAACACCAAGACTGAAGTATTTTTGTGCCATTTTTATGATAGCTGAATATTGAGCACATTATCATATGTTTGAAATGAGTGACAGAGTAACAGAACCAGAATGTTAGAATATTACCCCTTGTCAAAAAAAAAAAAAAAAA